>VKHL01000170.1:0-57567 GCA_015146655.1 Ochromonas danica
TTGCGTAATTCCGCACGACGATGCTGACTAAACAACCTCAAGGACCTGTTGTTCAACCCATCGGCCGATGGATTGTACTGCAAATCTTGTACGGCGTCGGCATCTTCTTGATAAAACGTTTCGGCGAATTTCCGTTTCATCGATTGAGTCAAATTAGCCTTATCTTCGATTTCCAACAGATCCAATGCCAATTTGGAATATTTCGAAGCATCCGACCATTGACCAAACAACACACAGGCACGAGCCAACATCGTATACAAACCTGCATTCGAAATGGCACTGGTTTCTGTGACACTGTGACCGGATTGAGCCATGAAATCAATGTGTGATTTGATTAAAGCAGCGGCTTCAGTGGCACGACCAGCTTGACACAACAGCTTGATGGCATACTCCAAGCAGGACGTTTCTTGGGTTACTTCCACGTCTTCCACTTCATCCTCCTCGTCCACATTGTCCTCATCTTTACCAGTGTCGCGGAGTTCTTTCAACTTCTGATAAGCAGTGATAGCATTCTTTACCATGCCAGTACGAATGCAACCACGTAAATACGTGGTGATGGATCGTGCATTGAATTGACTGGAGGCCACCATTTCGTCGAATAAAATATTGGCTTCTTTGACCATGCCACCTTCTGAATATCCCTTCAAAACGGTCGTATAGGTCACAATATTCAATGGGACACATTCTTCTTTCATTTCTTTCACTGTATGGGGCGTATATGAATATGATGATGTCTTGTGTGTGTGAATCTTCTTTCACAGTGCAGCAATGACGTCTTCTCAGTCATTCAAAGTAACCCTCTCTTAGTGGGTAAAGTGAAGACTTGCAAGGAGATCTCATTGGACTATCTGGTTGTCGAGTCTTCTACTTGGCATCTTGACCAGACCACTGCGTTGGAGAAGCTCTATGGAGTCACTCCAGATCATTCCTATCCTGCTTGGCTGGGCCGTAAATTGGCCAATGTCTGTATCACGTTGAATGAGCATCCTTGTATCCGCTATCAAGGCTCTTCTCCCTTTTCTAGAGATGTTGCCACTGCTCTCCATCAGACCTTGACTGCTTACAAGCGTGCTAATCCTACCTTTTGGTGTTATGGTGATGATCGACACAATGAACGTGAGCGTGCACAAGTGCTCATTCTTGATCGTTCCTTTGATCCTCTTTCACCTTTGATGCACGAATATACCTATCAGGCAATGGTGAATGATCTCTTAGAAGTTGATGATGGTGTTATTACTTACAAGACTGTTCTCAACCGCGGAACTGAGGAGGAACATAAGGCTTTGCTCAACGAGAACGATGAAATGTGGACTGAACTCCGCCATCAGCATATTGCTCGTGTTATCGAAATCATCAAAGAGCGCATGCAAGATATCATTCAAAACAATGCTGGAGCTGCTTTGGCGAAGAAGAGTGGTTCGGACATGAATATCACCTCCATGGCTGCCGCGGTGAAGAAGCTGCCAGAGTATACCCAAACAATGACCAAGATGGGTGAACATGTCAACGTTGCACAGCAGTGCATGGATGCCTTTGGTCGTCAAGGATTGCTCAATTTATCTCAGATTGAGCAGACCATCTCTACTGGTGTCGATGAAGATGGAAAGGAGGTCAAAGGTCAGAAGCTCTTTCAACTTGTCTCTGACAGCCTTCGTACTCCCATGGCTAAGGAGCAGAAAATGCGTCTCGTTGCAATCTATTTCATCTCACAACGTGGTATCCCTGGTAGCGAGGAGTTCATCAATCAGATCTTCCAGGTCGCCCGCTTGAGTCAGACCGATGTTAAGACCATTACCAATTTCGAGCGAATTCTTGCCTGCTCGCAACTGCCTGCTGCAGCTGAGGAAAAGAAGGGAGGTCTTTTCTCTTCTATCTTTGGTGGAGCCAAAGCACCCAAGCATGCTCCCACTCCTGAGGGTGAGTATGCTGATACTCGCCACGTTTGCTTGTTGAGAGCGTACCTTGAGCAGCTTTTGGCTGGCAATCTGCCCACTGACAAGTTCCCTGCAATGGGGCCTGCTCTCTCTGCGGGTCCAAAGTCTGAAGCCAAATCTGTGCGTAGATTTGGTGCTGCCTCAAGATTCGGAAAGAAGGATGGGGCGAACTTCAGTGGTGGTAGAAATCTTGTTTTCATCGCCGGCGGCGTAGCCTACGCTGAAATGCGAGTATGCTATGAGTTGATGGCGAAGGAACAAAAAGAGATTATTGTTGGATCGACGCACGTTATGAACCCATCTCAGTACCTTGTGGATGTGGGCTCCTTGAATACTTCATCCACTGCAAAGCGTGAAGACATGCTATAAGACATATAGTAATATGCAGACTTTTGTTGTAAGAAAATATACACGCGACTATGAACATCTTATATTTATATTCACACTATATCTAGCTTGTCTACTTATTTGCGAGCCTTCTTCCGACTGCTTTTGGGAGCAGGGGCCTCTTCCAGTTGGCTTTCGAGAGACTTACGCTTTGACTCCAATCGCTTGCTGGCTTCATTCTTCTCGGCAATACCATACTGCATACGATCATAGAGACGCTTGGTCTTCTTTGACATCATCGTAACTGACAAGTCCCGCAACTCTTTCTCCTGTTAATCAGGCAAAACACAAGGAGTGAGTTACACTTCTTCGTACACAAAGGAGTATTGCAAAGGTAGGTAGGTATACACACATCAAGTACAGAAGATATGGGGTGTGTTTCATTGCTCAGACGTCAGCGATTCACCTGAACACCATTATCTACCCACTATGATATATCGTTGCAAGTCAACAATCTCAGACGTGGAGATTTATGAAAACAAATACACCTTGCGGTGTACTGTCTCCATAAATCTAACGAATCTGCGATTCCCTTTAGAACGAATAAGCAAATACTACAGTACATGAAAAACACACCAAAAGCAATATATACAACAAGCACAACATAGCATATGTCTCTGCAAAGCATAGAGTGCTTTGAAAACAAAACTTCTCTCTCACCTCACTAATCTTTGCGCCCTTAGCTTTGAACACAATAGCCTTAGGACCCTTCTTGCTATCTACAGGAACTTCCTCTAACTCTTCCTTCACCTCCTCCTCTTCTTCTTCTTCTTCACCATCCTCACTCTCTTCCTCCTCAGCTTCATTATCATCTTCTTCTTCATTCTCTTCCTCGTTCTCCTCAGCCTCTTCCTCATCCTCCTTTACAGCATCCTTCTTCTCTGATTGGTCACGTACTGGCTTTCCTTGCAATTTGCGAATCTCTTCACGATATTGAGGCATGTATCCTTCCTTTTCATCATCCACGAAGGGTGAGAGGTGAGGAGGAAGCTTCGCACCCGGAGCATAGATTCGACAAGACAGCAACATTTGAGCATTAATACTATCAAAGACCCACTGTGGCTGAATGTACTCGCGAGCATGCTCGCTTTGAGCTTGCATGGGGCGGTCCACTATGTGATGAGTAATATGAGGATCATCTGCCTGTAGAGGAGATCCAGGACCTTGCCAACCAACACGTCCACCAAATGCTGTCACACAAAGTTGAAGCCAAGAACGCGGAATCTCACGATTAAGAAAGAAAACAAGTCCTTCAAAGAGAGTTGATAAACGAGATGATTCATCTAATTGAGCAGCAAAGGCTCTTCTTTGTTCTTCACCATTCTCTCCCTCAGGTAAAGAAGAGGAAAAGGCAGCAGAGAGAGGACCTGTTAGACTAGTACCCATCTCATCTTCATCTTCTTCTTCTAATTTTTCATTCTCATCCAAATGTTCAACAATTTCTGTCACTTGTGTTTGTAACTTCTCATCAACTTTTTGTGTCTTCTTAGAAGATGATGTCTTTGTTGGTAGAGATGGTGCAATAGCTTGTGCTTCACCATCTTGAATTGCTAATAAACAACATCCTTCAGCTTCTAAGACAGGATCAATAGTAGGAGGATAGGCTATGCCTTGAGTATGATAGAGCTTAAAGAGAACAAAGCGCATGAAAACTTCATAAAACTCCAAGAAGGTTAACATCACACGGAAATCAACTTCCCTTGGCATAGATTGAGTAAATGCATGTGGTACTAACCAAGTAATTGATTCTCCCATAATTTCTGCTTGGAAATAGACACCTTTCACAGAGACAAATACTTTTCGTAAAGCACGTGATTTTGAAATATAATATTCCCATTGTCTACATAGATTAGCACATGTTGTTGTATGTTCTGTAGTAATACGTCCTGTTGAAGGTAATGAAGCAAATAAATAGATCATAGACAATGGATCATCTAAATCACGTAAAGCATCAATAAAACGTGGATAACGTTCTTTTACAAGATGATCTAATGTAATTTGTGGTTTTAATTCATTTTTTTCACGTGCTTCAGTAATTTGTTTTCTGCCAGCTGCTTTACGTATCTTCTTCATAAATGATTTAAATTCACGAAATTTAGCAAGTAAAGGTTCATGCATAATATAAGAGATATCTTTAATATCATAATATACTTTATCTGCACCTGCTAATGCTTTACTAGGAACACGTGGATAAATACCTTTTAAGATACATAAACGACGGAAATCTTTTAAAGTAATTTGTAATTTACGTAAAGCACTTGATCGTGTAATAAATTCTGTATTAGGACCTGCTTTGCCTTTTTGTACTTTTTTACCCATTCGACTAAGTTTACGTGATGAACCAAACTTAGAAGTAACATTTGTCTTGACAGACTTCTTCTTCTTTTTGCCTTCCACACGATGTCCCATGGTTGTTTTGATAAATGCAATAATCAATAATCAATGGATGGGATGGGATGAGATGGAATGGAATGGACGGGATGAAGGCAAGGCACAGTGGGTGAGTGAGTGAGTGCAACACAGACACACACACAACACACACAGAGAGGATCGAATGGCTGTCACTCACTGTGAAAGAAGAAACGGACTTCTCACCCGATTCTTAAACGGGTTTATTCTGTTAGTGGACTGTGTGGAGATTGTCTTGTGGTCTTAACGTATTAGAATGAAGTGATATTAGTAGGTGGTGTGTTATTGAAATAGATAAGTTGGAGATATGTCTATGAAAGGCATTGAAAGCGTATACAATCATTTCTTTTCCTTCCTATACTATAGAAAGAATACAACATGTGTGTTAATAAGAAAGCCGATAGTTTACGTTACATTCACTTCCCCTTTACACTCACTATAAGTAAACTATAGTAACTAGTAACTATAGATCTCCATTCCACAAGCACAATCCTTCAACTACTTCATCTTAACACAATAATACTTGGCCCTTCACTACTCCCAACATCGACTATTCTTATGAACAACATCTCTCGTACAATTGGTAAGACAACCAGAGTGATGAAGACTTTCATCCTCTTCCAATGGTACTGGTATAACACCAAACTCGAATCGACAACTATAATCAGTTAGATTAGGTTTAAGAGCCACAGGTAAAGCCATCTCTTCCCAAAAGAAACGTTGTGTAGGAATCTTACAAGCATGAACACAAGTACGAATACAACCTGACGTCTCTAAGAACCTGCACTTCTCTACTAACAGTAAGTTCTCCTTCTTAGTGATAGTATTACCTTCTGGTTGATCAACATCAAGATCAAGGACACGAGATGGTCCCATAAGCCATTGAGTGGTCCAATAGGTTACCCAAGTATTCATCCATGCAGAGAATGTTGGCAGATATCTTCCAAAAGATGCCTTATAAGCTATTAATAAACCAGGTGGAAATAGATTGACAAGGATAGACTTGCTGCGGTCATTTAGCTTCTGTGTTGAGTCATGTCCAAAGGACAGACTATTGATACAGTCTAGTAGCTCTTTGTAGGAAGAAGGAGGAGGAGTCTTTCCTAGGTTCATCTCTTTCGCAACTGATAGGCTGAATCTATGAAAGAGAAAGCGTTCCAAAGGTGAGAATGTTGTTATTGGATCTTGTAAGTTCAATGAAGAAGAAGTCCTATCAGAGGCTTGATGATAATCATCATCATATGATAATAGAAGAACATTCTTCTTCCATCTTGTTAATAAATAGGGATCTCCAAAAGAGAGAAGAGAGCAGAAGAGTATTAGAATGAGAAGCAAAGTGTGCATCACTGATCTGGTCTAATCTAGTCTGTCTTGAACTTGGTGACTCTGTTGTGGAATTGCTGCGAGTTCTGAGTTTTAGTGCGAGGTTTTCGACTTTACTAACATACAGGAGGGACCGGATCTTTCTCCTTGTCATGGAGTCTTTTGTGTTGTGTACTGCACGCGGCTCTGGTTCTAGGGCTTCAAGATCCACATCTTCTTCAATCCAGTCCGCAAGGATCGAGATAGTTGTCCAAGAAGAGAAAGACAAACTCCCTCCAACCTCCTGTCCAGCATTCCATGGAATCCATCCCACAACCTCTATACACAAGAACGTCTACGACTACCGTAGCTACTATTTTATTGAAGCTACTATTATAATGCTGTATTAGGATGGGAGTCCTCTCAACTAAGACTGTAGTAGAAGAAGGGAAGATAAAGTAATAGACTAGGTTTCTTTCCAAGAGGATATCTAATCCAACGAGAAAGTGTGTTTATTAATCGCATGCGAAGAGGATATTCGAGTCACATCTATACTACAACTTCTACTGTACAACTACTACTACCACTACCAGAACTCGATGACTGGAAGACAGACAATAATGAAGATCATTTACTCTTCAAACGCGACGCTTTTCATGTCCATGCGATAGATACGATGATCATTATCCAGCCAATAGGTGATCTCCAAAATGAAATCAATTTTGTAGGGTGTAATGTTGAAATGAAGTTCTGGGAAAGAAGGAGAAGAACCAGAATTTTTCATAAGAGTATCTACCTTTTCGCCAGTTGTAATGAGATGGTCCCACACTCGCAGAGGGACACGATGTACTTTCTGATCCACGTCCAGTGTCTCTACCACAAATTCCTTTATTCTCGTACCTTGAACTCGCCCAGTCACGATCAATTGACTCCCTTCGCGGTGAATATGTCGCTTGATTTGCGCCCCAAGGAGGCGCACCACATTATCGGGGCTTGCTAGCATGGTGACAAACATCACGGCTAGAATCATGTCCAGACCATTCAATCGGCGAATGAATTCTGAATTCACCTCCTTCTCAGCATAGCTATTCATGTGACAGCTACCAACAGAATAGGTCATAAAGAACCTGCTTAATAACTCGGTATCATTCGAGTTGAAGACATTCGTGATCATGATGGGGATATCACGTCGAATATCTTTCTTGAAAATGCGAGGAATAGGATGCACGCGCCGCCAGGATCGAAGCGGCTTGGGCCGAGGAACAAGGTTGACATCCTCACCCACATGAAAGCCCACAGCCACAGCGAAGACGGCGGGGCTTTCCTCTGTATCTCTGAGGCGCTTCTGGCCTCTCTTCTCCTTCGTTGACATACTACACGCACACACACACACACACACACACACACACACACACACACACAGTTAGTCAGATATGCATGCTGAAGTCATCAGAGTGATTGGGTACCTCGTCGCCGACGACTCCGTGGGGACTTCTTTGACACTAGCACTAGCACAGGTCATGTCACTATCGTTGATACTGGTATTGGCAACGAGAGATTCCTCATAATCTGCCGCATAGAAAAGGGATGTGAGAGATGAGATCTAGTCCAATGGTAATAGTTCAAAGCCTTACCAACAAAGCATGTTAAAAGCTCCTCGATCTCTTCTGCAGCCAGGTCCAAGTCGAATGCAGTCACTCGGTTCCCATCCATTGTTCAATTTCCATGAACCTTCCAAGCCCTGCTGCTGTAATGTAGATGTCGGAAGATGTGAAATGTGGTGTGATGTCTGGCAGATGTTGGCACTGCAGTGATGTGTCATCGCGCGCAATCAGCAATTCCTTAATTCCATCCCGAACGAAATATTGCAGTTAATCAAATCTTCTTCATTTGGTCAGTCTAATAGTATTAATAGTAGCAGATTGATTGCTTTCATATGTCCAACAAGTTCTTCTTAGCAACAATTTTCCTAGCTACCATGATATCTCTTCATCATGCTTATAAGTCAAGAAAAGGACTGATCTCCATTCTTTCCAGACGATTACAAGCATTACATAGCACTTCCTCATCTTCAGCAGAGAGTATTGCTACCACTTACACAACTGAGCAACAGGAAGATTTCTGGAAGAAAATCAGACAGCATCAAGCAGGAGTGCCAAAACCATCCTTTGCTGAGGAAGTGCGAAGCTTAATAGCCAAGAGCAACGGCTATGGAGTTATCTCTACTAACAGCTTTCAAAATCCTGGCTTTCCTTTCGGTTCCATTATAGGCTTTCAACTTGATGAAGGAGGGTTTCCATTTGCTATTCTCAGCACGTTGTCTTCTCATACAGCAGACATAGTTCATGATGGCCGAGTCTCACTCTTGATCTCTGAGAAGGATTTCGAAGGTGCAGATAACGGCAGAGCCACACTACTGGGAACCATGGCTAAAGTAAATGATTCTGAGAAGTGCTCTCAGCTCAGAGAGCTTTATTTGAAAAGGCATCCTGGAGCCTATTGGGCTGATTTTGGGTAAGTTAACTCGCCTTAGGAGATTGTCTGGTTTCTAATTGCTTGGTTTTTACTAATGACCATAGAGACTTTGCATACTTTCGCATGGATTCTATCAAGCAAATTCGCTATGTTGGAGGCTTTGGAAGAGCTACTAATGTTAGTCCAGCGGACTATCTGGCAGCAGAGGCTGATCCACTTCTTTCTTTCAGTGCGCCTGTGATGAAGCACATGAATGATGATCATCGAGATTCTATGAAGGCTATGGTGGATCATCTAGTTGGCGTTCCTTGTGTTGAGGCATCTATGATTGGGTTGGATAAGTTTGGCATCAAGGTATGGTTGGATAGTGACAAACGTTTGTATGGAATCAGTGGTTTTATTGAAAGATGTCTTTTTCTATTAGGTACGAGCAAAGTTGGCTTTTGATGAAGAGTCTTCTGTACTACGTATTCCTTTCTCTCAAAAAGTGTCTGATCGAAAAGCCGTGAAAGATGCAATTGTAAGTTGTGCAATAACAACCATTGTTTTCCCATGTGTTATTCATTTCATTCCGTTGCATTTCAGGTTGAGTTGACACAACGAGCCATTTCAAAGAACTCTTAGATTGTTCAAGTTGCGTCATTGTCCTCGTAACATTTTAATTGACGTCACTTTTTATCACAAGAGGAATCGGAGATTCCATGGAATTAGAATTATTCCAATTCCGGCCAGACTCAAGAAACAGGTCCACCACCTCTACAAACTGTGTGAAGAACACGTTTTTGTTTGTTTGCAGGTGCGCATGAGGGTGGCGTTGCCCTGCCGGCTACTTCAACTCTTCGCAGAGCAGCAGCAGGCCAACTCCTTGGCCTTCTCCCTTGCCATCTCCCTGTCTTGTTGATTATCAGCAGTAAATTCTCTCACACTCTCTCTGACGGAAGCATTAGCAGGGTGAGTCAACACAAACATCCCCTTCTCTTTATATCGTATCTTAACTTCATCTTCACCAGCAGGTGTCACTCCTCTTCCTTCTTTCCTTTGTGTCTACAATTCTTAAGACTGAGTATAGTACCCAGTGTGTTTGGTCTCCTTTTTCCTTTGTCTTGTTGACTTTCTCCTTTAACGCTGAGACTTGATAATATATTGGAAATTTGCGACTGGATAAGTGAATTTGTTTCCGCAGCTCTGCCTCGCCTAATGGGGAATAAATCTGTCTCGTTCGATTCAGGTGCTGCGAAATATGGTGCAGTTGTTAGTCCTGGTAGGAAGTTTAGCAGTCCGGCCTCCATGTTAGGACAACGGAAGCGTGTCCTGTCAGGAGATTCCTCTGGAGATCGTGATGACTATGGTTGGTTTGATGACTTTGAGACACCAGGAATGCAGAAGGTTTTGTCATCGGATTTTCCTATGCAGCAACCACTGCAACGAGCTCTAACCTTACCAGCACCTGCAACAGAACCACCTTTGTATATCTTAGAGTCTAGTTTAGAGACTCAACAATTATGGTATTCCACAGCAGGTAGAAGGCCAAAACAGCCTGAACAAGAAAGAGAATATTTTGAGCAGCTATGGTCCAAGAACTTTGAACAATCTAATGTACAGTATACAAACTCAGTAGAGATTCAAACAAAAAGGAACAAAATCACAGATACTATTCCTAGAACGGAACTGCAAGGAGAAATTGTTTTTCGGGGAAAATCCCCATTTTCGAATTCTGTGTCCAAGTCATTCTTGGGTGATCGTGTTTCGTCGGTAACACTTCATATGCCATATTACAGAATTATTAGATCTCTTGATGGTGAGCTACATGCTGAATACATGGTCGTGGTGACTCTGGGAGGAAATGCCCCGTTAACCTTCGGAATCTGGAAGCGTCACTCAGATTTTGCTCGTCTTGCGCGAGAACTTTACGAACGAAACCTGCAAGTTCCAGACGAAGAGGTCTTTAAGAATGCTCTCCTCTCGTGGCAATGTGTTTTACAACGTAAACGTTGGTTCAAGAGTTTGGACAAGGATTACCTCGCGCTGAAGTGTTTCTTGCTGGAACGCTTCATGCATGATTTATTATTCGAGTCTCACTCTCCTGCTATGCTGAACCGGTTCTTAGGATTAGAATGAATCATTTCCCGAATTTAATATTGTATATAGCTATTTCATATGACTTTTTGATGATGATGATAATATGAATTGTGTTGTGGTTGGCTTCTTCCTCACGTGGTGTGTCATTCTTATGTTCGGGGAAGAACTCTACAGCCATTAATTAATATACACGTACAGTTATTCCTTACCCATGGAGTTACTGTATTACTATGTGAGATAAAGTGTAGAACGGCGTACTTCTTGTAATTACTAATTGATTAATTACTTTCGATACAAACCCCGCGTGTCACAATAATAACTGATAACATGGGGAGTGGAGGAGGGGGCTGAAAAACAAAAACAAAGGACTGAAAAGAGTGGAAAAGTTGAGGATCTTGAGAGGACAGCATGAAATCAGTGACGACCACAGATCTCACTCGGGAAGGAACTCTTCTCCATCCTATCCTATCACAGTGTTACCATGACTATCAACAAGGAGTCTTGACAGACTATGACATGGTGGGCATCTATCTTCTTCTCTTCCTTGCAACTAGACGTCCTCGAAAGTGGTCAGCTGGACCATTAAAAGAGAAAGTTTGCTTATATGATGGAAATTCTCCTGTTGCTTCAGTCTTGGTTTGTCAGTATCCAGAGGTTGCAGAAGTTGTGGACCTTGCCTACCTGGCGAAGACTATGAAACGCAGTGTTGACACTATCACTGTGATTGACATCTTTGATAGCTTGAGATTTACTGGAATCAAAGATAATGGCGACAACTATGTCAATCGATGCATGGTGCTCTGGGCCTATGGCAAGCGGCCTGTCAAGCTACTGACCTACATTCCTACACCCTCCGAGGTGAGTGACAGACCCTACTACTTGACTCCTATCAACCTACTGTTGCTTTTCTCCTCTAATGTACTGTACACTATGGTTAGGTTCTGCGGCAACAAGCACGTAGGGAGCGAGTTGTGACAATCTTCACTACTTTGGAGGAGCTTTGTCGAATGCACACCTCAAAACTTACATACATGGAAGGCATGCCCGAGCACAATCGTGATCCTTTAGAATTCACTATACATGATTTAAAGCATATGGAACACTATATGGATGAGAAGATTTCCTCTGAGCAAGTGGGATTTTTCCAGTCTTTGTTGAAAATTAATCGCGGCAGGTTGAAGGATTATTTTCTTCGACAGGGTCATGACTTGCGGTTATGGCATGAGCTAGAATACGTTATGGCGGACATGTAAGAAGAGACAACACATTGATAATTGTTCTCATTAACTTCATATTCTGACTGCTGCTCTGCTAGGAACTGTTACTCAACACATCTCCTCCGCTACCTCTACGCCAAGGTGCATAACTCCTGTCTCAGGAACGAGATAGCTATTAGAACCTATCTACAAGAAAATGGAGAACTTCTAGATGAAGAATCGTCTCCAGAGGAACTTCTGCGAGTTGTTTGGACACGTATAATAAATGCCATGGGCATGACTAGTGATGATGAGGATCCGCTGATACGAAAGGCTTTTCATGCAGCCATGTTGCTTATTGATGTTTCTCATTTGCGTCTCTCAGCTCTAACTGAAGACGACTGGGAAGCTGTACGCGACTACTTTAAGAGTAAAGTTTGAAAGATAGCCACCTTCTTCACCTGTCTCTCTTGCCGTTGGATGATGAAACGAAGATTGACAAAGCATCTAACATTTTCAGCAGCTGCGTTTTGCTCACTTTTTGACCTCTGGTGCGTAGATATGCGTGAACATCATCAAGTTCAACAGGCTCAAATGAGAATATATTCTCAGAAAGAGCAGGATTAGAGAGCAAATGAGATCGAAGTTCGTTGACCGTTAGTTTGGTCTCGCTTGTTGTAGACTGCGAAAGCTCTACGCGTCTATCCATTCTCTTCCACATAGAACGTACCAGGCGGAGGAGTTTCGAACGAGGTTCTGGTTTCAGCCCATATTGTGTGGCCATAGTTAATAACTCCTTATCATCCATCTCGCTCCAGTTGGGCTCATTGGTTGTATTCTCCACTGTGGAATCAGGTATCACAGCACGAATATGCACTATTGGTTGGGAACAACTGCAATCAACTTCACTATCCAAAATCTTCATTCTTTCAAGGAGAGAGATTCCAGGTGTAGAAGAAGTGGTCCCAATCAGAGAGAATAGAGTTGAAGAAGATTGCTCTTCACAGACACTAACTTCTGGTTCCCAAGGTATATCATAGAAATCGAAACCATCATTGGATAAGTCAACAACTTCCTGTACAGAAGATATAACAGCCTTTTCAGGCGAGTCCAAAAGAGAAATTGGTTCATTAAACAACTCTTTAACCTCTTCTTCTTCTTCTTCTTCTTGATCAAGAAAGCGAGGCTTCTTGGAACTGCGTTGCGTAAAGAGTTCAGCCATATCATCCGAAAATGACGACCTCTTCTCTCCACAGCTAAAAGGTTCATCCACATTATCGTTATCAAGCACTAAAAAGGGTAGCAAACACTCTTTATCCTTGTTGTTTTGTGCACTGTTATCATTTTCTTCCAGTTTGAGATATCTGCATTCAATAGTGGACCAAACCACAGCGATGCAGGCACAGATGGTGTTTGATAGATGAGCGTCTTCACGTAGAAAGGCAATGCGAAGGTTGTCAAGGAGTTGTAAACCAAGCTGTCTGTCCTTCAAAGATGATTTATTGTGGTCCATCTCCACTGACAATAATCTCTGAAGTTGTCGACCGACATCAGAGGAGCGAACCAGTTGTTCTATGGCACGAATATCCACAGATTGAGATACTCTGGAATCTGTATTAGAACTATTAGAAGATGAACTACGGCAAGGATTGAACTGAGATAAAATCTGCGATAGTACTGAACGATGATTGTTGGGTTGATAGCTCACTGGTGGTGATGGTGCAGCAGCGGTAATTGAAGGTATCTCATGTCGAGCTTTTCCTGCGAAGATGAGTTCTTCAGAAAGATCTTCTTCTTCCTCTCCTTCTTGCTGTTGCTGTATCTCCAGGTTCTCCATGAAAGATGCAGCAGCCTCCAGTGACTCGTACCTTTCTTCTTTCAGTAGTCTAGTTGCCACATCTGCGGCGAACTCATCACATTGACCTGCTAGCCACCATAACGGAGCACGTTGTGAGGTCAGCACGTGCTGCTTGACTAGTCCAGCTGGTTGGCGTTCCATCGCCTGGACGTGGAATAATCGTCCCAAAATAGTCTCCAGGCTCTCAGCACTAGACTTGGTATCTAAGTTGGTATTCATGACAAAGTAAAGGATTTTTATCAGCAATTAATTAGTCTGAGAGATCAGAAAGAAAAAGAGAGAATGGCGAGGACTCACCTCCATCACTACCATTCGCTAACTTCGTCATGACAACCTTACGTTGAAGCTTCCTAATACTTGACTTGAGTCTCTTTTCTCTACTTTGAAGCTCCATGATCTTAGTAGTTGTTTCACCAAGTTGTAGACGAAGACGGAAGAGATCACATTCCTCCAAGGAAGATGACGATGACGATGACGATGAAACAGTAGTTGCTGTGGTTGCTGTGGTGGTTGTTGCAGGGAGAGAAGAAGAATCAGTCACCACAAGTGAAGTGTCAGCATTCCATTTCTTCAAGAGTTCTTGACGTTTCTCAAGAGGAAGTTTGTCGAAATCTTTTTCAAATTTGTTGATAGAAGGTTGACGTGGTTTGGGGGCAGCCTTGGCTTTGACTGCTTTCATAGTCTCTGTGGCAGTAATCTTATTAGTTGGCAGGGAGGGAATAGTAGTAGTAGCAGTAGCAGTAGCAGTAGTAGTAGCAGTAGCAGGAGGGAAGAGCAACTGCTGTGGGGTGATGGAAGTCTCAGCTGCAGGCAGTGGCAGAGACTGTTGATGTAATGGTGGTGGAATAGGAGAATCAATGAGATTTATGACTGCTTTTGTACTCACCACTTTATTTGTCATGATCGAAGTACTAGTTAAACTATTTGTAGAAGAGTCATTCTCATCATGACAAAGAAACTTGTTAAAAATGAAAGTTGTCGTTGTCTTCATTGTTTTAATTTCGATTTCATTGTTAGTTTGATTTGTGCTGTTGGAAGGCTAGATAGCTAGATATCTACATCTGAAGCTCTGGCTGTCTGGCCTTCCCACCATTCCGTCACTGTGTGACGTAGTCTGCTTGTTTGGTTGTTGTTGTTGTTTTGGGTGGTGGAGGTCCAGGAACTAACTATAGAGTGGGAACTAACTAGACTAGAGTATCAGATTTGATTGCAATCATGACTGAAGGACAACGCAGTTATCGGATTTGTGTCTTTGGAAGCTCTGCTCCTTCAACAAGATCTCAATATGTCGCTGAAAGTCTTCTCTTAGGTCAACTCATTGCTGCGCGAGGTCATCTTTGTGTTAATGGTGCAGGCAAATCAGGTTGTATGGGTGGAGTGAATGAAGGAACTATTACCAAGAATGGTCAAGTACGAGGAGTGATTCATAAGAGATTCCTAGTAGATCATGGTGAAGACAGTCGTGTGAAGGATTTGATCGTCACGGATGGTTGGGATTTGAGTGAACGCAAGGCAAAACTCTTTGAAAACTCAGACTGTATTATAGTCATGCCAGGTGGTGTTGGTACTTTTGATGAGTTTTGGGATGGTGTTTGTGCACGATCTCTCTCTATGAAAGGTCTGGCTCAGATGCCTTTCTGTCTGGTCAATATTGATGGTTTCTATAATGGATTCATTGATCAGATGAAGAGAGCTAAGCAAGATGGTATCCTATATCAAGACCTAGAAGCTTATTTCCATGTCTCAGAGTCTGCAGAGGAGGCATTGGATTGGTGTCTGGCACAGCTAGCAGAGCAAGCAGACGACAACTCCTCCAAGGGGCCAGCCTTCACCTCTGCACGTATTAGTCAACGAGTACACCTGGACGACAAGCTGCCTGAAGAGTCTGAGCCAAGTGTTCTCCTGGAAGACAAGCCGGTTGAAGGGCCTGAGTCAAGTGCTAACGTAGACAAGAAGATACCCGAAGAGCCTGAGTCCAGTATTCACGTGGACGAGAAGCTGCCTGAAGGGTCTAAGTCCAGCGATAAAGCCGAATCCGAACCTGCTGTGTGCAGTGCTGCTGAGAAGAAGTGTGTTGGAGGAGCGTGTTCTTCCTCGTGGCTATTCGGCACGGTTTGTCTCTCTGCTGGAGTTGTACTGGGATTTCTCTTGGCTAGAACTACTTCTGTCCGTTAGATGCTTTGGTGAATAGATAGAAGCAGAATACAGTTTTGCTGACATGTAATAAGAATTAGTATTGCTCTTATGCCAAGTCCAAAACGAAGCAAATTATTCTTGAGCCTTTGATGCCGGGAAATCAAGATATGATATGATATGATATGATATGATATGATATGATATGATAATATGTTATAGTCTGTAAAGGCCAGCAGATTGACAGTGAAGTGAAGGTCCAAAAAATGCACACAAGAGGAAAAACATGCAACGGAAGGGAATTGAACTCACGCCAAGTGAAGTTAAAGCCAAAACAGGCAAAAGAGTGCCTAATGACTGCTCAGCGGTGGGTCACACCAACTGAACCGTCATCGGCTATTTGTGGTGATCTTACATGCTCAAATGGAGAACATAAACTACCAGACAACACTACGATTTGGAGGAAAGTGCTTTACCGTTCCGATTGGGGTCGGTAACTCGCTGATTGTGTGATTCACTATTGTTGTGATGGGGTCTTGTTCTTGATCTCAACAGAAAAGGTGTACATGTTAATCCAACGTAACCCATAAACTAACAACGGTAGTGTATTATCGTTTACTCATTATGTTGGAATTGAAATGTCATTAAATACATCTTCAATTGATCATACTATCCATAGTACTATACAAACTATTGCAGCATTGGCTGTCAACGTGAACAGGTAATGTAAAGCTGTTACAGGTGATGATCACATGGTTTTCCCTTCAAAGAGGTCGCAAGTGTCTCTAAGGGGCTTCTTCTTCTTCTATTACCACTTTGACCTCAGCATAGAAGGACATCACATCACATCTCCCATCTTGCTCTCAACTTTATGTCGACAGGGGGGGGGAAGGTATCTTACCCTAACCCTAACCCTCACTCTCATTCGTCTTCTTTCAACTCTCTCTCTCGATCGTTAGACACCAGTGAATCTTCTTCATAAGAGGCAGCAGTCTGTGAACGAGATTCCAACTCAGACAGTCTCTCCAAGCTGCTCTCCTCTGTGCTATAGTGACTCTGAGTGAAATGACTGCTATCTGCATAAGTCAAGGATTGGGAAGGAGTCCAAGAACCCAAAGAAGACTCCTCCACATTAATCAGATTTCCTTTCAACACAGAGGATGGCGTGACAGAGGTTTGCAGAGACTGTGAATAGGAGAAAGGATAAGATCTTGATTCTGAGTTTGACTGCTGAGAGGCAGCAGATGGAGACAAAGACTGAGAAGGAGCCATAGAATGAGAAGCAGACTGTGAGAGAGATGGGGATTGAGACCGAGATGTGGATGACGCATCTGTGCCATAGATAAGAGATTCCAAGAGACGACTGGGACTGTCAGAAAGCACTGTGCGTGATTCTCCTGACTGATAAGTGCGTGATTCCCCTGACTGATAAGTGCGTGACTCCCCTGACTGATAAGTACGTGACTCTGCGGATTGGTAAGTACGTGACTCTGCAGATTCATACGTCAGTTGGCTCTGTGAGTAGAGAGAACGTCCAACAGAAGACTGTGGAGTCAGAATTGAACGTGGTGATTCATCCACACCTCCTAGACTACTACCATCCTGATAGGAGGAACGAGGAGTATTGGAGCTCTCATAAGAGGAATAGGTAGTATAGGAGAGAGATCTGGGAGATAGATAGCTACTCGCCTGACTAGCATTATAGTCATAATAGCTTGTGCTGACTGAATAGTAAGAAGATGATGCCTGAGATCCAGTCTCCATGCTTTGTGACGACGGATCATCTTCCAGCCATGAACTTGCTTGGCCTGATGCTTCTGTCTGAGATCGAGACAAAGATTGTAAAGAAGAAGAAGTTGCCAAGCTTTCTTCACGCTCACTAATCACACTTAAGGCACTTCGTTGTGGACTATAATTAGTATTCTTGTTATTGACACTTCCATAGTAACTTGTATTACTAGTTCTACTTGATGCAACAGAAGTAGAAGCTACTGAGGAAGAGACGAGAGAAGATGCAAGAGAGGAGGATGCAACTGTTGATAACCAAATAGGTAACTTTTGCATACGTACAATCCATGGATGACTTGATGAAAAACTAGCAGTATTCCAAAATGTAAGGAAAGCTTGTACCTTCGGCAGACTGGCAAGAGTTTCAGAGACAATGGAAACATCATCACCACCATCTAACACAAGATGTAAAATATCTAAATCTGCTTCGATAAGTAATATAATAGGATGACGAGGACTAACTAAAGTAAGTAATGCTGGTAATACTTCATCTTTTAATAAAGCTAAAGCAGCTGACCATTGTCGACCATCCATTAATAATTCCGCATATTGTAATAATGCTATTTCAAAAGTTAAACTACGTGATCCATATCGTAATTGAAGAGAACGTAAACATTGTAAGTAATATCTTTCAGAGAGTGACCATCGTTGTCGCATGTGATAATGTCTGGCCATGGAAGCCAAAGCACAAGCTAATCCTCCACTTTCTGCTCCTGCCTTTTGTCGGAAAATATTAATAGCTCGAACATAAATTACTTCAGCTTCTTCATATCGTTCAAGATCACGTAAGACCTCAGCCTGACAGAGTAGAAGATTACCCATGAGTGTATTCGAAGGAGATTGTGCGAAAAGTCGTGCAGCTGTTGCAATAGCACCATCTATAACATCTTCTGCTTCAACTAGATAGCCTGCCATACTTAATGTTCGTACATATTCAATTTGAACAAACAATAGAAAAGGATGACCTTGTGGATAGAGAGCTTGTAATGTTTGAAAAACAGATTGTAAAAGTTTCTGTGCGTCAAGATAATTGCCTCGTAGACGAGCTAATTGTCCCATGAAAGCAAGTCCTAACACTGCAAGAGGATGTCTTTCTTGCGTCTCCATGCTTTTGCTTATTGCTTCTATAGCTAATGGAAGTTCTTTCTTTGGATTTTGTTGTCCAGCAATAGCTTGACAATGAATCAAGAGTAGTCTTGCTGTTGTTAGACGAAGTGATCCATTGTTTGATGTAGCACGAAGAATGACTAATAAACGTTCTTCAAGATGAATAACAGAACGAAAGGATGCCATAGCTTCGACAGGATTGCCAGACATGAGAAGAGCTAATGCTTGCAGCAATCGTGCTTCATTAGCTTTTGCATGAACTTCAATTTGAAAATGTTTGTTAAAGATAGTAAGAGCTTGTTCTGCTGAAGCATGAGCTAGCATAGGCTCTCCCAATCCTAATTGAATCCATCCTAATTGAGAGAAAGCAGCAGCAAGAGCGGGATGCTCAGATGTGAAAATATCTTGAAAGATACGCAAACCTCTCAAAGCTTCTAAGAATGCTTCATGACTTTTACCTTGTGCACATAGAACACGACTCTTTAATAAATGACCTGCGGCAATAGCTGGATGATGAAGAGGATAAAATTCATATCTCATACGTAAGCCTTGATCTACAAGGTTCAATGCTTCATTACCTTGCCCTTCCTCTAATGCTAACTCTCCTAGAATACATAGAGAAGAAGCAATCTTAGGATGATGGTCTCGATAACGACCATGGCGTTGTTCAAGCAGTTTTGTATGCCATGAACGAACAATTTGCCGTTGACCTGAAAGTCGACACAAAGCCATGAGAGAAGTAACAAAATCTTCTTCCACTTCAAAAGAAGATATCCCAGCACGTTGTTTAAAACGTTGTAAACTAGTCTCAATACGCATAAGTAGGTTATGAGCCTTATAATATTGACCAATATTACGCATTAGATCAGCACGTGCAATGAGGATACGATGATGAATCTTAAAGATTGTAACACTACAATTCACTGCTACATTATCACCTCCTTCTGGTTCTGCCAGCATTTGCTCATAGACTTTGATTTCTTTCGTTAAAATAGCTTCAGCCTTGTTAAGTAATTCATCAGCTTCAGAATATTGTGCTTGTCCACGACACCATTCTGCTCGTACAAGAAGTTGTTCACCAACAAGATAGTGATCATTGTTAAAAGCTTCTGAACGAATCTCCTGTACATCATCTAACAGACTCTTTGCTTCTGGATAACGAGCAAGTGCTAACTGACACTTTGCCTTTAAGAGTAACATTACTGAGAGAACAACTCCCATGCGTACAAGCAAATCTTCTGGTGCTTGTTGCTCTAGAGCGAGTGTTATGCGAGACTGTAAGAGATTAACAGCTGGATCGAGATCTTGCAAGGCGAGGTCATATCTGCCCTGGGCGAAATACTGAGCAGTGCCTCGGACATCCTTAGCCAATTCAACAGCTGGTTTACCCACAGCCATGCGTACTGTGTCTCCTTCTCCTTCATCATCCACTTCAAGGATAACACTACGAACCTCATCCTCAAGACTGGCAAGATCCTCCTCCTTCCTCTCATCCGCATCGACAGTCAATTCATCTTCTACTTCACCGCCCATGATGGAATTGAGTTCATTGACCAAGAAAGATTGTCTAGCTTCAGAGAAGGTTGACAGAGCGACTGACAGGCTATCCTCAGCCAGACGTTCCGCGACCTGTGAGATCACCATTGAAGTCTCACGTGCCAAATCCAGTAGATATTGTGCAATAAGAGTGGAAGAAGCATTTTCTAAACCACCATCTGTTATTTGTTGGACAAAATCGATCACAGTGCGAGTAAAGAGTTCTTGTTTCATCGTCTCAACCTGCTTGTTGACTTCTTGTGAGATGGCATGCTCTAAGACTTCTCGTATTGTTTCCAATGCCACTTCTTCACGCATTGCCTCAATCTCAGCTTTTCTTTTTCTTTCTGCTTCAAGAAGTGCTTGTCGGATTTCTTCCATGGCTTTGAGATAACGTCGTGTTTCTTCTTCTGCTTCCATCATTCGTAAAGATTCTAACATTTGTGCTTGTTCCTCTGCCACACGACGATTTTCTTCTTCAATCCTTTGAATTTCAAGTTGAATATGTTGTTCTAAAGCTAATGCAACCCAGTCATCGAAAAGAAGATCGAGGCAGTGTTCTTCGACCTGCTCCACTACCTGATCTCGCAGATAAAGCAGTTCTTGGATATGATCTTCCACCAGATCATTGAACATGTCCTCTAAATAGTTTTCTAGGAATCCACTCATTACAAAGTCAACAAGCTTGCGAAAGGAACGTAAAGAGGCCATAGTAGCACGAGCCAGACGAAGTGTAGGTGTAGCACGATGTCTCTCTGCTAGATTGCGTTGAATGATAATCGCTGCCTCATTGGCTTTCCACATTCGCTGTTTTAGCTTTAGTAGCTCCTTGACCTTCTTTTTAGCAAGAAATTGACGCACATAAGCTTGTACGACAAGGACAGAACGCTCTCGTTTGATAATCTCAACTCGCTTGACAAACTTCTTCGAAATCAAAAAGCGAATAGCTTTGGTAATAGTTCGTGCACATCGATTAACCTTTTCTACCATCTTTGTACGTACTACAATTAATGCTAATTTCCGATTTAATATCATTTTAAAGAAACGTTGTAAACGAAATGCTGCAGCATTTTCAATCTTTAACTTTCTTTTTGATGCTTTAATACGTGCTTCTAGACTTAATCCTGGTATTGGTGGTAAAGATAAGACAGAAGCAAGATTACATAATTCATCTTGTATTTCAAATTGTGTAAAAATACGTATTTTCTTTCGTTTTGGTAGATAACATATTTGATTTCTTGTACGTCGAATACGATAACCACGAAATACTGCTTGAATTTTAATAGCAGCTTGAATACGACGATTTTCTAGTTCATCCTTTTCTTGAGCAATCTTATAATAAAAGATATCACGATCTTTACGTAAGTTATTCATCTTTCTTTGATTAATTGTATCACCTTTTAATTTCTGAAATCTTGTTGTTGCTTTTAATGTTCCTGTAAAAGATTTCACTTTTTCATATGGTAAAGCAATTAAAAGATCATCTTTACTTGTTGCCATACGTGATTGACCACTTAAATGAGAGGTATTGGTTGTACACATGATATCACAGATAGTAGTACGAACTGTGGCAATGTAACATGGATTTGATAAATGCATTCCTTCAAAGAAAGGAACAGTCTCTTTTCTTGTACTTGTCATGTCTTTTCTTCTTCTTAATCTATTTCAGCTATTCTTTATTAGTATTTCTTTGAATAAATCATCCACTTAGCTTTAAATCTGTCAAAAGAAATCGACTAGACTAGACTAGTTGTTTTGTTAGTTTAGCAGTTGTGCTGGTTGATCATGTCGAATGAAACGACCAACAACAACAAAAACAACAACAAAACCAGCAAAAACACAGAAAAACTGCTCATGCTGCTGTGAAGTTAACATGATGGTGAGACCGACAAACACGCAAAATAGCAATCAGAGCATCAGAGCCACATCCCATCCACAACAATCAAATGAAATCAAACATGATCCACTCAACAATCTTGTCATCACATGCTAGGAAAGAATAGAATAGAAGAGAAGAGAAAGAAAGAAAGAAAGAAAGTCATGGAAGGTAAGATGTGTAAAATATTCCCCTGACTGTTATGGGGTGGTGCTGCCATGATGATTCTTCCCCATACTCGCTCTCCCTCTTCCTCCTCTCGCCATCCTGCGCCGCTAGATCGCGCTTGACTCGTCAAGCCGCTTCTAACCCTAACCGTAAGGGTACAGGCTTCTGTCTGTAGCCAATCTTGCCTTTCTTTCTTTCATTTCTTTGGCCTTATTAAATGAAATGACTGATGGCTGCGGATGGTGGGGAGGAATGGATTGCTTAATACAGAGAGGCTAAGAAGTTTGGAAGACTGAGATTTCTTCTCTGTTCCTCTCCATCTTCTACCTCTTGGCTGATCCTCTCTAATCACTGATATGAATGGATGACACTACCCCCCTCCCCCTTCAAACAAAACTAATTCACACCTCTCCCCCATATCCGCCCCTCACTCTTTGAATTGTGTGATGTTTCTTGCCTTACAGACAGAGAATATATTACAACGAGGCTATATACAACAGAGCTATCTGCGATCAAAAGATGAATTCCTCATTGGGAGGTTTCCCTGAACTCTCTGCTTTCTCGTGGAGCACCTTCTCCGCCGTGTCGGAATCCGAGCTCTTCTTTTGGGCTTCTTCAGCTTTCTTCTTTTCTTCCGAAGCAGAATCTGTGGTGAAGTCTTCAATATGGCGGTGGAAAACGGGTAGCACAGGCTTGGCAACGATGCCCACTTGCTCCATATACTTTCGCTTGCCGCGCACCTGATGAAGTACCAATACGCGATCCAATTCCTGTCCTGTAACTTCCGATGGACGAATAATCTGTGGATCACACCAACCCACCACAGTGGAGAGATAAGTGGCATAGAGCAGGATGGCAGCGCACATTCCGATGGAGACAATATCTCTCCAGTAATAGACCTTGAGGTCCGTTAGACTGTATCCATGTGATGGAGCATTTCTGTTCTTAACTTGGTAGTAGTAGTCATGTATTTGATAAGCTGAGAGCATGTCTCCGACAATTTCTGCAACGCACCCGATCATACACATCATGCGTGGCACAGGCATGAGTGCGCCATAGAGACCTAATCCAATGAAGATCACTCCGGCTGAAGGTCTACCATATCCAAACACCCAGCTATCTCCATTGCCAAATGAGAGTGCCGCGTGAAGGTAGACGGGGTTGCCATAGGAGAGGTAGAAGTAGAACAGCACAATGAGACAGAGCAGCTCACAAAATACCAGAGTGCGAAATACTTTTGAGACCTTGCGAGCTGCAATTGCATCACACCATCCCTTTCGACTTCGACAGAAAGGGAGGGAAATGATGAAGAAGGCTATCCCAACAATGAAGGCATAGCGCATTTGAGTGACTGCGACATCAGAACTTGTGAACCCTTCTGGAATAGATTCAACAGATCCTTCAACATTACTCATGGGAGAATTTAATCAAGAAAACGATAAGCACACTGTATAGTTTCTAGGTTTGCTGATTGGATCTCGAGGTTTGCTTTTGGACATCAGACTTGAAACCTCTCCTGCTGGGCACAACAGGCAGCAGCACAACTATTATTGCATTGCGTGGTAAACTAGTGATGAAACGGTTGGTCCAGTGCATGAAATCAATCAATCCAGCAGCCCAAAGCAGTCAGTTCACTGTTTTGATGAGATGATTAAGCAAGAGATAGCATAGCAACAACTGGCTTTATCTAGAAGAAAAAGAAGTAGAAACTAAGATGTCAGACTATCAGAATTTATTAGCTAAGAAGCCATTATTTCAAGAGATCTTTGAGAAAGAACTAAAGTAATAAATACAGTACCTTCTCTCCTCCTATAACAACAACTACTACCACCACTAGACTCTACTACCACTATCATCTTGACAAATTACTATGATCATCACCACCATGATCACCTCTTATATTCTAATGAAATGTTGTTGTTGTTTGTATTATTAGGATTGCTGAAGAAATCCTTCCCATAAAACATGCCTCCGCTACTGCCATCCAGAGACTTTTCCGTGGAGCCTTTAGTCGAGTGAGACTGACCAAGAAAAAGTATGTCTTCACCTCTAGACAGTTGACAATCACTCACTCACGCACTCTCTCACTCATTCTGTCTGAACTGTTTATTCTAACGTTAGCTTTGCGGCGAGTGAGGTTCAGCGAGTTTTCCGAGGACATTTGGGGCGGAAGCGATCTGCTAATGCTCGTAAATCACGACAACAAACACGACACCAGGCTTTCCTTCACTATCTATGCCTGCAAATACAACGTTGTTTTCGTGGTTATTATAGTCGCAAGTATAAACAAGATCAACATCGTAGAAAGCTCTATTGCCTCATGTTGGCCCAGAAAGGCGAAGCCATTGCTGAACAAATGCAACAATACGCTCTGGAGCAAGCCTCGGTTAGTCTAAACGACACGTTTTCTCTTTCCTTTCCATCACTCGCTCTTATTGCTGTCATGTGGTGATTGGTTATGCTCTGTAGCAACTCGAAGAAGATGCGCGACAGAAGAGAAAGGAAGAGTTCGAATCTTTGGCAAAGAATCTTCATCACTTGACAAGTACCAAGCATATACGAGGCATTTACAATCCTGTTTTCAATCTTGTGGAGACTCCCACGATGAACTTTCTTCCTGTTGAACATCATATTCGTGCTGTGGTGAAGGATTTACTTCGAACACGAGGTTATACGAAGAAAGGATTAACACCTGATGTCAATGGTACATTACGGATACCACTTAGTGTATTGAAACAAAGACTTAGTGTGCAGGCTTCTTCTCATTATGATGCTCTGCGTAATGCGGAGCGTGAACAACGACTCCATCACAAGTATGCTACTATGAGCACGAAGAACTTTCTTGGTGGTGGCAAGACTCGCATTATCGATAATAAAGAAGTGCCACTTGCAGCAGGTGGTGAACCATTTATGGATGCTTGGGCCAATCCTTTACTTGTCAAGGGAGTTCCACAGAATCAGAAAGAGTTGCTTGAGAGTGCACGCTTACAGAAACCTATTTTTGCAGCTCCTCCAGTCAAACCTTTTGTCAGTCATGTTGGTGGAAATCGTAGCACAACTCTTCCAAACGACCTTTTCGATGTCATTGCTGATGCTCAAGAGACTGGAGGAGCTGTTCAGAGACATCTTGGCACTGGGACGACTCGTTTTGGCTTGCCTGAGTCTTGTGATACTCGTTCAAAGGTCGCGACAAGTCTTAATATATATCCTACAAGAACAGTTAATGGTGGTGCTCCCGATGCCCCACCACGTGCTAACGTTACATTATGCTCAACGGAAGCACGTTTGATTCGTCCTACGATAAAAATCAAAAGTAAGGCTAACAGAGCAGCATCTGGTGTGGTGACTCGCTTTGCCAGTGCCATGGCAGCAGCAGCGCTCGAAGCAGAGCAGGAAATGGATGGTGACAGCAGCGAGGAAGAAGAGCCGCTCAAATTCCCTTCTCCAGCAGTTGCTTCGAAGGTTTCATAGCGCCATGGAGTGTCTAAGAGCCAAAGAGTAGTGGACCTTTAATGTAAATTTTATGTATTTTGGTTTGTTTAGCTAGCACTTTTCATCTATAATTCTTCTATGGAGGAGCATGACGTTCTGGTCTTGTTGAACTAATCTGTCTCTTCATCTGGAATAGGACTGCGCGACATCTTTAACTCTCCTTCCACGATCTTTTCCACCTCTTGTAGATTCAAGAGTAAGAGAGGATCCACATGTGCATAACGAGCTTTCATCTCTTTCATCATGATCCTTAAAGTTTGAAGGAAAAGCGCCTTGCCATCATTATCATACGGACTGATATGCGCAATGGTCTTACGGCGTAGTTCTGCAGGATCTTCTTCTGCTGCTAGCTTTGGCAACATCATGACATCTACACCCATTGTCTTTCCTTTCTCATCAAGAAGACGCAGCTTCACTGTTACTAACATATGCTCCAGATGGGAGTGTATAGGTTGATTTTCGATCTCACTATCTAGATAGACCATGAACTCAGAGGAGGTTAGCTGATCTACATTGTCAGCTATAAACTGATCTAGATGGCGTTCAGAGATTTTTGTCGCTTCCAACAAAGAGCGCATTAGTTTCTGATTGTTGCTGACAAGCTGTTGTGATCGTTTGCTCACGAGTTCTAAGAAGTCCATGATAAACATGTAACCACGCATCATACCTGAATCTTGTCTAAGTTCAGGAGCTTCAGTGAGAAGCATCTCAGTCAGTCTAAAGCATACATTAGCAGGTGAGGGCGGGTTGGGTTGTGATGAGATGCAGCACGTAAGACGGGTTAGTTAGAAGGTCATTCTTACTTGGGGACATCATGTGAGAAGAGCCAACCCAAGTTCTTGGACAACAAACTCAATGCCTGCTCAGGTGCACTATCCATGCAATCTGTCACATTGGACAATAGGAAGGCATAGGTACGCATATCCTCATAGTTAGCACGAGCGATTTTGGGTTCATCATGATTATCAACTTCTTCTTCTTCTTCTTCCTCCTCTTCCAATGAATTGGCAGTCTCACTCAATGAGAGGGACTGCCTAGTTTGCCTCCTCCCCACCTGCTGCTGCTGCTGTTGTTGTTTGTGCATCATCATCATCATCTGCTGCTGGTTCTCAGAGAGAGTTGCTGATCTTCTTGAAGAAGAGAATGCTAAAGATGTAAAGGAAGAAGGAAACAAATAAGCATTATATAAAGGTAGCAATAACCATAACAAGGTAATGAGATTATAATACATCATCTTCCTCCACAAGACCAGACCAACCAGTCAATAGTCAAGTCAGTCAATTTCATTCCACTGACTCCACCTACCCTCCAGATATTTAGCTATTTAGCTATTTAGCCATTTGGAATTCTGATAGTCTGGCACTCTGGGGTGAGTCGTGTCCCGGTTCCGGGACGACTAACCCTGTCCATTTCCCTCTCTTCCCTCTCGTTGACAAAACCAACACATTAGCATCATGAGTTTACCATCTCGTTTAGATTCTGTCTTAATTGAAGATGCTATTAAAGCACTTATTAAGTATGAGAAGAAGCGTGAGAGTGAGAAAACAACGAAAGTATTGATTGAAAATCGTCCTAAATGGGTTCTCCTCCAGGTACAGACCATAACCACCACTACCACTACCACCCCTCTACCCACACCATGCATGACTAACTCCTCCGTCACTTTATACTGTTAGGTTCAATTGAAAAAGGAGATTTCTAAAGATAGTCGTAAGCCAATTCGTGTGAGGATTCCTCATTCTTACTTCTCCACTGATCTAGAGCATTCTATTTGTCTCTTTCTTCGTAATGATCAGAAAGAAGCTGTCGAAACGTATCTTGAATCTCATCCTATTCCTGGTTTAGAGAAGATCATGACAATAGAAGAAGTTAGGAAGTACTGTAAGGAATACCAACAAAGAAAGCTGTTGTTAAGTCAACATGATTTCTTCTTATGTGATCACTCCGTGGGCAGACAGTTGTACAACTTATTGGGTAAAGATTTTGGTGCACGTAACCATTTCCCTGTGCAGATTAGCTTCTCTAATGTTCAGAAACTCCCTGAAGCTGTTCAACAAGCTGTAGATTCGACTTATATGCATCTGTCGGGACGTAACATGACTATTCGAATGGGTCTGACCTCTATGAGTCCTCAAGAGGTTCGAGAGAATATTGTTGAAGGTATGGAGTTTGCAGTTCAGAAATTAAAAGGTGGATGGAGAGATGTGCACAGTCTTCATTTGAAGACCAAGGATAGCGCCTCGCTGCCAATCTTCTCTGCTATGGACAACGAGTTGCTTGACTATGTTCGCAGCAAAGCCCAAGAGAAAGCCCAAGAAAAGGCTGCAAAGAAAGGTACCAAGCTTCCCGCTGCCAGTGAGGAAACACCTGTCGCTCCTACCTCCGCTAAGAAGAAGAAGATAAGATCTGCCTAGACTAGACAGACTACCTGCACTGTATCTAGACTACTACAGCTGCCTGCCCTCTTTTCTGTGCTAAAGCAATAACTACGCATTGTGTAATTAAAAATTGATCACTCTCTAGCTAACTCTATCCCTTTTTGACGTTGGAGCGATGATGAAAGCATTACAAGCTTGTGATGAGAGCAGTTAATGTTACAGTGAGGAACGCGATGCGGACGAGGGGCGCTTAGATTCCACCACCAACGATCACCTTGCCCTTGCCCTGAGCGACCTGCTTTCTAGTCAGCTTCAAGGTCTGAACTTCCTTCTCCTTCACAATCTCCTCGGCCTTCTCCTCAGCGATGATCTCGATGTGAGCAGGAGAGGACATGTAAGCGTTGATGCGGCCGTGGGCACGGTATGTGCGCCTTCTCATCTTAGGAGCCTGGTTGCAGTTGACATGGGTAATGACGGTCTTCTCCACCTCCAAACCCTTGGTCTAAACCATAGAAGAACGATGATCAGTGGATGTGGTGAAGGAGTGAGAGGTGAAGAAGAGAGGATAGAATGCTCACGTTGGCGTTAGACTCGATGTTGGTGAGCAAGTCAAGGAAGGTGCGGGTAGCCTTGATGGGCCATCCAACCTTGTCACCAGGGGCCTTGTATCTCTTGCCAATAGCATGTCTGCCAATACCACCAGTGTACTTGGTGAAAGGAATAGCTTCCTTGAACTGGAGGACATCCTCGAGGTAAGCCTTAGCCTTGCCAATGGTGCGGCCCTGGATGGCCTTACCAATCTCACGGCAGTGCTTGAAGTGAACTCTGATGTGAGTTCCGCTGGCCTTGGCGGCTATTAAAACCAGAGATGAAAGGTGAGAACTAAAGGAATGGTGATCAAGACAACAGATCAACATTTCTTACCCTTGGTAGCGTTATCAGGCTCCTTGCTATTATCAAGTGATCAAACAAAGAGATACGGGTAGAGCATGAGAATAGTCCACGAAAAGGAATATCAAGGACGAAGTCTTACCTGTATTTGACCATCTTTCTATGCTCTCAATATAATTCGCCTCGCAATGACCTGCCAAGCCACAAGTCATCCAAGTCCCGTTCCCGGGACCCGCCGGGCCAGTGGCCAGTCGCCCAGGGATTAACTTCCCCAGCCCCCGCAAAAAACACTTCAGAGAAACGGTTTTTCGTTTGGGGTTATGGTTGGACTCTATTGGGGTTGGGTGGGGATGTTTTAGTTAGTCTACAAACAATAACTAGTTTATGCTCAGCAATATGTGATAACCCGTTAATCCAAGAAGTAACTAGCAATTCTAGAAATGGCATGTTATACTGTGTTATCATACAGAAATTTTGCAATTGTAGAAACTACCCGATATACCAAATAGACCAAAACACTAACAAGAAAGAAATAGTTTACACCATCTCTATAACCATCATGGTGTTTTAGAGATAAAGTCTAGTAAGGCTTTACGCCATTGTACGGGCTGTTCGAAAGGAGCTAGATGACCTGCCTGCAAAGTGACCACATCCTGGCAAGGCACGTGTTGAGCAAGGTCTAGACAAGCCTCATATCCAGCAATACGATCTTCAGTTGCTGCGATTATCTGAGTGGAAGCGATAACATTGGGGGCACAAGCTTCAACACTAAAACTGTCTGCTCGATGGCTAAGTCGAATGAGATCATGAAGTCTACTGGCTTGATTAGCCTCCACCACCATGTCAATGAAGGAGGGAATTCGACTGGAATACCTCTCAATGTAGGACTGGCTATAGCCATTAAGGATGAATGACCAGGCACACTCCCTCATATTGCCTCGCCCTGCTGCCTCCTCCCATGACTTCAGAATCATCTGTCCCAAGGGAGGGCGAGAATAGCAGATACCTGTTAAAGAGAGCTTGTCAACGAGATCAGGATGATGCGCAGCCACAGCCAGGGCGACTCGTCCACCAAAGCTGAAGCCAGCCAAGTGAACCTTCCTCAGCCCCAGCGCTTTAATAATATCGCACACGTCTTGCACATGCTGACCCATCGTTGCAAATTCTGAGGATAATTCAGTCTTTCCCTGTCCTCGGAGCTCAGGGATGATAAGACGGCGATGTCTTGCAATCTGAGAGATGTGCAGAGTGAAGGAGTTCACAGTCTGTGCAGTACCTCCCAGGAGAAGTATAGGAGATTCATCTTCCTCAGATCGTCCTTCATCAACATAGAATACTTTCCGCTGGTGACCATGGTCATGGAGATCTAAAGATCGGATCTCGTAGCTATCACTATATGCTTTGACAACAACTCCATGTTGAGAGCGAATCGACGACTTCCACAAATGTTGTGGTGAGAGGCAACTAACTCTCTTCAGACTACTAAGAGCAACAGTTATTATCATGAGTGTAACCAACAACAGGGAAGACGTCAATGTTCTCATTCCAAAATACACACTACAGAGAGAGTCACACGCACCATAATAATATCTCACCCTCGCAATTCATCAATCGCTCTGCAGCTGAGAGAAATCCTTCCCAACAACATCAACTCATTCGTGTTGTTATTATTATTATTCTCTCGACAGAAAAAAATGCTGTGCGGAGGTTTTGGTAATGTACGAGATGCTGAAGATGATGACCAAGAGGTCCTCAACCATGTCAAGGAGGAAATCAAGCAGCAGGTTGGAGGGGAAGGCAAAGACATTCGTGCCTTGAAGGTCGCCACTCAAGTTGTCGCTGGAGTAAATTATTTAATGAAAGTGAAATATGACGACAAATATGTTCATGTTAAGATAGCGAAGCCTCTTCCTCACACAGGGAGAAATCCTTTTATCCTGGCCATAGCTGACCAAGCCTCAGAGGACTCTCCTCTCGTTGCCTTCGAATAAAGGGAAAGCTAGCATATACCATACCATGCCATGTTATGCCATGTTATGCTATGGTAGTGCTCTTCTATCCCATCATCACCTTGGTAACAGTGGCTGTTACCATGTGGTCACTTACTTGTAAGATAATACATGATGATTTAGTGATCACTAGGACTCTTCCGCCTGAGGGTAGTGAACTTGAATGAATTCTTATGCTTCTGATTCTGCTTCTTCATCTTCCTCTTCATCCACCATTACCTCTTGTTGCTGTCCTAGTTGATCTTTCTCCAATGATTTGCGTAAAGGCGATTTTCCTCGACTTTGACGCTTTTCCTTCTTCTCTTGATGGATGGCGGGTGTTCGCAGTTGAGAAGCCCGAAAGCTCTCTGCAACCTCTGCGGTCGTTCCTCTTAGTCGCGCACTCAACTCGAAAGCGAGATGCGCACCCACTTTGTTATCAGCAACACAAAGTACCCGCACGCTGAGGTTGACTTTCATAGCCTCTACCAGAGCTTCACATCCTATGCAAAGAATAGCTGGTAAGAGATTGTATGCGACATACCCAAAGCAACTCAGAGGATAGAAGGACTACCTACCAATGGTTCCAATATTATTCTGTCGCAAATTAAGCTTGGTAAGGGTATGATTAGTTAACAAAGCCTCGGCAAGTCGTTCTGCTCCTGCTGCTTGAACCATATTGAAGGCAAGATCAAGATCTAGAAGACGTGGATCAGTGCTGAGATAGCGAGCAAGCAGCGCTCCCCCTTGAGGGGTGACTTGACATCCTGCCAATCCTAATCCTTCAATCCTTGGAGCTCCTTCACGTAGTGAGTTCAATAAACTCTGTATAACAGTGATATCTATGCGATTGAAAGAAAGGTTGAGAGTCTTCAAATGTAACCAACAACCAGCTCGAATTGTTTTGCAAATCATCTCAATAGAAGGAGGATCTAATCGATTATTGAGAAGCTCCAACTTCTGTAAACCAATATTAGATGTGGTGAAATAGAGGAATGACTCAGCATCGAAATGTCGAAATTTGATATATCGCAAAGACACATCTGGGATATTACGAAATGCCTGTGAAGGTCCAGCAAGCAGGAATCCAGAGGATCCAAGTGGATGCATAGTTGACAAATACTCTTTAGCTACAGCAGTTTTCAAATATTCAGGCAATCGGTCATTCAATAGTTTCGAAGGCAAGATATGTCTCTTTGTATGCATAGCTCTAGCAAGAGCACGTATACCTTGGGAAAGAAGAGATTCTGGTTGATATAAAACCTCCTCACCATCTTTGGGTTCAAGTAATTCCACGATGATGGGCAGACTGGCTTCATGAACTGCATCGTTTTCACGGAAAGTTCTTTTAATAACTTCACCATTTGATTTATATAGTACTCCTGGACCATCACGTTTACCAAATCGAAAACGTCCTTCAAAACGATCACCCGTGACATAGGTCTTGTTTCCTTGTCCGTGCTCATACCCTTTAGCAAACTCACCTCGATATTCAGAACCATCAGGGAATCGTTGAATACCTTTCCCATGCTTAAAATCATTTACCCACGTTCCTTCATATTGCATTCCATCAGGACGGGACCAAGTAGCTGTTCGACTGGAATGTCTCAACCCATCTTCCCATCCCCCAACATAGACACTCCCATCAGAATAGACTTTCACGCCCAGACCAGAAGGTTGATTCTTGGAGTTAACTTCTCCATAATATTCATCAAAAGGATCACCAAATCCCCAACTTAAATGTACTCCTTTGACTACACCATGTTGAATGGCAAATTGCTTCATACTCTTGGCTCGTTCAGCATTGCGTCGTTCTTTAGCATATGTGAGCACTTCAAAGCGTGCCACTTTACTTCGTTCAAGCAAAATAGCCTCTCGATTTGGTATTTCTACTAACTGACGCAGATCAATGTAGGTATTGAGAGGAATGTCATGGTTAGCATTCCATATCAAATCGCCTGATCGGAAGAGATTTGTAATGCCCAATGTAGTGGCAATAATACATTCATGACAATAATTCAGACTAAAGCCAAAAGAACCTCTTTCAGCTGTTAAATAGCTTGGAGCGAAATCTTTTCTACATCGAATACACCTGCCTACAATATGATGAGTTCATATAAATCACACGTCATAACATAGAGTATTGATCATTAGCTACAGTGGATATAGTCTATACCTCGAAAATAATAGCGGCGAAGTCCATTGGAAAAGGTCTCTGGGATATAATTAGGTGGCATATTTCGAGAGCGCTACATCATGCATAATCGTGAATTCATGGGAAAAGACTTTGCAAGGTGTGAGGAACAGCTACGATACTATAGTTTCACTTACTTTGCCAGACTTGTCAATATAGTGAACATTCTTCCCACTACCATCATCCAAGCAAATGCCATCCCAAGGAAGAGGCTTCTCTTGATCAACGGAAACACTTTCTTTCGTATCCATAGAGGAAATTGGATACTAGTATCTCAATCAATCAATTATATTTGAGTCTCAATTTAATTTTCGGTTTCTATTATTATTATTATTACCATGACTTGGATTTTCTGGCGATCAACATCAAACATCAAACAATCCTATGAATGTCCGATAATGTCCCAGCAGCAGAACGCCCTTCTTCCGCGGGTAATGAGACCGCTGTAGTTCAACCATCTGTAGATATTATTCTACGACCAATGGTAGATGGATGGACCATGGGAGAGGACTGGGAAGTAACTCGACCTTTAGCTTCAACCTTTGTCGAGCTGAAAGAGTTTATCGAAGAGGAGAGAGGGATCAATAGAAACCGTATTCAGATTCGTCTAAGAGGGAAAATCATTGTTCCAAATAGAGAGAAGTGGACACTTCGTAGAATGGGTATTGCTGCAGGATTTATCCTTCTCATCGAACCAACTTTGCTCGGCTCTTGGTGGTGGAATCCCATAAGCCACTATCAAGAGCAATTATTACAACAAGTAGAAGTGATAATAGACGAACGTGGTGGTGGTTTATTTTATTCGGAACTAGTGGAAGTGTTGCAGCCACCTCCGCCAATCAAAGTCTCGTTGAGAGTATTTCTGCGATCGTTTCCAGAGCGAATCCATGTTTACACAGACATTGTGCGGGGAACCATGTGGATTGAGCGAGCTGTTGGTGTTCTTCAAACACCCACATTTGCGACAGTGCCTCATTCCCTAGGCTATTTCAAACACAATCTCCGCTCTATTCCCCTATCAATCGATCAGGACGAGGGAATGGAGGACTTACCAATAGAGAATATTGATATCACAGCAGGGGAAGTAGACGCACTTGGTGATGAGGAAAAAGATGTGGAGGCAGAAGAAGCAACTGAAGAAGAGAAGGATGAAGAAGAAAGTAGCGAGGTCATTGACCAATTATCGCAAGACGATAAATTACAGCCAACGATTGAGAAGGAAACAGAAAAAGTTAATTCACAAGTAGTTGAACGCCAACTTAGTCCTGAAGAAATGGAATTGCATGTAGCTATGCATGGAGGCATTACAGATAAATGACAGAATCAGGAAACGATAGGAGAATGCGATGAAGAATTCGATCAAATGGAGGCCTTTTTTCTACCATTAGATCCTTCAACTTGTATCGGATCTTGTACGATACTGTACTTTCTCTTCTTTCCATTTGGGGCTTCTACTTCCGAACTTTGCGACAGACCAATGCTCTGTCGGCACCACTATTGTTATTACTGAACGGAAATTATGTGAATTTATTACTCACTTACCGCAGTACTTTCCTTCTCAACACGAGACGAGTGAGCATCCATCTTCAGAGTTTTTGATGGCAATCTCGAAGGTGGTTGCCTGGTAGGCTTTCTTGTTGGCTGTTGTGGCGGAACAAAATTCCTTTCCTCGTCTGACCCATTAGAGCCAAAGGATGGCATCTCTTCCATCATTGTTGCTTCTGTGTCTTGTAATTGTTTGGTCGATGAGAGAGTTTGGCAGTCGGTGCTTGGTTGAGGTTCAGCTATCTGATACATCTTTCCCTGCATTCTCAATATGCCCGCTAGATCATGGTTAGTTATTGGTCATATAAGTATCAACCATTTGAATTTCTGTATCACCTTTGAGGAGATCTTGGAATGCTTTGCGCACCAAGGTCACGTCCAGCTTCAGCTTTGCGCAGCACTTTGATATTACCGGACAACGCTCGTTTAGACTGGGCAAGCAGGGGTGAATGTCGTGGTATTTTTCGGTTCATTTACGGAATAACTTACATGAATGCTTTAACCTGACGAAATGCCTCGCCTTCCTCGTTGGATGAATCTTCGAGGACCGTCATTCGCTGGAACTCTGAATGAAGAGCTGCTTCGCGATTCAAATGCGTCAATAGATTTGCTCGATCGGGTTCCTCAGAGCAGAGATATGACGTTCGTTCAGTTTCGTCGTCTTTATGCGACTTAGCTTTGAAAATGCTTGGCGCAGATGATTGAGCATTTTGCTGTGGCTGAATTTTCCTCAGATCGTCTATTAAGAGAGACTCGAGGCCAGCGAATTTGACTTTGAGATTCATTTCCGCGGTGTCTAAATTGCCCACATTAATAACGAGGGGAAGACTAAGTCCGGCTAACAGATTATCCAAAGCGGGACCAAAATACTCTGGTTCGTAGTCTGCTGGTGTATGATCATAGTACTATACGTTTGAATTGAAATAACATGACATGATATGTGTTAGAAATCTGCAGTGTTAGTTCATTTGATTCCTAACCTTTAGTTGGATCGTCAGCCATCTTTCTCGAGGCAGTTCTTCAAGAGTCGAAGTAAATTCTGTCAAACATCGGATGAACTTTGCAGCTTGGGATTTGACAGCGTCTTTTGAGTGCAGATCAGCATTATTGATCTTCGCTGCTTTCCCATTTCCCGCATAAGTAATTTTAAATTCGTAACTTTCAAGGAGCAGGTCAGCCTGCGTCACCGGATGCTTCGTATAGATGGCAAATAACATTGAGCTCAAATATTCTGATTCAAGAGCTGCAAATACTCCACGTTCCAGCCATTGGGTGAGAAGGAATGCTTCCTTGTTTTTCACTACCATAACATTCTTCTCATCTTTGAATGCACCTTGCAATTGATGAATATTCACTGTTCCATACTGTTTATCTTTGAAGCAGTCTGAAGGGAAGATATCTCGAAAGTAACAAATGGATGAAATCGAGATTCGCATCTCAGTGAGAGATAGACTACTATTAGAAGAATGCATGGAACGAAGAGAATAGTACAACCCACTTACCATATTCTTGATTAGTACCATGGATTCAGTCTTGCTGACAGTGGATACAATACTGGTAGTCATTTCCTAGTCCTCTGAGAGATGATCTTAAGCTTTCCAATTAGACTTCATACACAGTCTCAGGAACTCGTGGGCCCATACACGTCATCATGGTGCTGTGACAAGACGGTATCTTTCACAGCTCCAGAACTGAAAGAGTATCCGTATCTTTCACAACTTGAGAACTGAAAATAGCCGTGTATAGCACATGCTGTCTATGACACAGACACTCTACTATGTGAATTGGTAATCAAAACCAGACTATCAAAACAAATGGTAATCCCCTAAAAACAGACTGGAAAACGCGTTTTCCCATTTTTGTGTTCCAAGTAAAAAAGGCAAAGCGATGGTCATGGAAATGAAGGACGAGAAGGAGAAAGAGGAGATCACCTGTGATAACCAAGAAGTGAGTGAAGAAGAGGATGATGCCTGTCCTCTTGAAGATCCTAGCCAATCAAACCAACCATTATCCTTGGGAGAACAGGGACTCTCCAAGAATGCCCTGAAACGTGCCAAACGCAAACAGATGTTCCAAGAGCTGAAGAAGGCCAAGAAAGAAAAGAAGAAGCAAGAAAAGCGAGAGAAGTCACAATCTTCAACCAACGCGGACTCCACCTTCTCGACTGGTATTGACCAGCGACCAGCTAGATCTAGGGATAGCACCACCTCTCCTACTGCAGACGATTTTAATGATCGCAAGAGAGCAAAGAAGGAATCCTTTGAGACTGCCTGTCTGTCCAACTTTCATGTCATTATTGATTGTGATTGGGAAAATGAGCATAGTGATAGCAGTCTCACCAGTCTCACCCAGCAAATCATGTTCTGCTATGGCAGTAATCGCAGAGCCGAAAAGCCCGTGCACTTGCACCTCAGTGGTCTCGGACCTCGCGCCACCGCAAATCTACAGCGTGTCAAGTTCGAAAACTGGGCTGGTGTTTCCTATTCTACCCATGATTACATAGAACAACCTGGTTACAGTGTGTTGCCTGAGGAAGGCAAGAAGCAGCTGGTCTACTTGACTTCCGATGCCGAAGAAACCTTAGAGACTCTCGACCCTAACTGTGCTTATATTATTGGTGGTATAGTAGATCGAAATCGCTTGAAAGGTGCGACTTATGGCAAGGCTGTCTCGCAAAATGTCCGCACTGCCCGATTGCCCATTCAGAAGTACTTTGCACTCAAAGCCACGCATGTGCTGGCAGTAAACCATGTCTTTGATATTCTGCTTGCTTTTTCCAGCAACCCTGATTGGACTTCTGCCTTAGAGAAGATTCTCCCCAAGCGGAAAGAGGCTGCTCGCCTTGGGGACGATGAGCCTGAAGATGAAATTAGCCCGAAGCTGCAGCAAGAAGAGGAAGAAGAAGAAGAGAAGAAAGAAGCAGAGGGCCACAAGTTGAGCCAAGTTTCACTGGATAATAACTGTTGTGACTATGACAAGCCTGCAGGCGATTTTTGAAGTGCTTGACCATCATGGTAGTCTGGGTTTTATGCTTCATAGCGAGGAGCAGCAGTAATTGTCCAGCCTAAGCAACCCTCGGAGTTAAAATGATTTCAGCCCGTGTAACGATCCGAGGAGTTAGTGATACGGTTACTCAGATGTAAGTGAGAAGTATAGCTCAGATGTTGAACTGTTCTCACGCAGTTCTGATGAACAAAAAAACATCTTAAAGACCGAAAACTTAACACATCAATGTACAATACACATGTCTTCCACAATTGCAGCACACACACCATGCAAATAGACTTCACTGAAAATAGATGCAATTCTCAATTACGATTCTCCTCATCACTCTCTTCCTCGCTTTCGTTGCTGTCCGAATCACTTCTATTCTCTTCATCTTGGCGTTCCGCTTCGCCGTCTCGTTCAAAACCATGCATTTTCGCTTCCACATGCCTGTTATGCAACTGATCAAGAATAAAAGTTGCCTTTTCCTCCAAACTATGCCCATTCTCTGCACTACTATTTCCTTCATTAAAGCGATCCAACATAACATGTACAAGGCTTTGTTGGACGCGCTGTGCCCGCCGACTCTGAGACCGACTTGGACTTGGATCATTTGTTCCACTCTGCTTTTTCTCAACAGATGCATCAGTTCTATCTGAATGTCTACTACCAGATCGACAGTTCCTGCTTTCTCCTCTCTTTAAACATTGAGCATAGTTCTTACGAAGACCTTTATGAACAGGAAACTGCTCCAGAGCTTTTTCAAACAGTTCTTGACTCTCTGCTTGCTTCTTTCGTTGCTTGAAAAGGAAGGTTGCATAGTTACATAAAGCTGCAGGTTCCCAAGTAGTACCACGAGCAGCCACCGTCGCTGACTTGTACATCAGTTCAGCAGGACCAAGACGATTATTGCGTTTCAAAAAGTGCGCATACCAAAGCATAAAGCCAGGATAACCTGGCCGACGTCGAAGAGCCTCACGAAAAAGAGTGTCAATATTATTAATGACCTTAGCACTTCTCTTCTGAGCATTTGCCTCGTCTTCCAGAGCAAACTGGTCAAGAAAGTGAGCTGTAGTTGCAACAACTGTTGCATCTTCAGGGGCTAATTGAAGCGCTTTCTGTAAGAGTCGATGGGCAGCCTCAATGTCACCCTTGGCTTTAACCATGAAGTTGGAGAAAGATAATAATAGTTGAACAGAATGGGTTAGCTTGACTCGGTCAGTAGATGGATCGGGTAAGCTTTGTATTGCAGCATTGACACTTTCAGAGACAACCACAGAGTGCTTGGGCGATGAGATAGACGCAAATACTCCAGGCATGCACAGTTGCAACGCCCGATTAAAGAATGCCTCCGCACGAGCAAGTTCTCCCTTGCGTTTGTGCAAGAAGACAGCAAAGGTTTGCAACGTCGGAATATTGATCGGATCGACTTCCAGAGCACGCTGCAGTAAAAGTTCTGCAGCAAGGAAATCATCTCCGCGCTCTAACTCTCTCGCCGCTTTGCGCAATTTCTTCACCTCTTCCTCACTTACTTCATTACGATCCTCTGCTACACGCACTGACAACGAAACATTTTCCTCTACTTTGGTCTTTGTAATACCAATGATCTCACAGGGTTCGTCAGATTGAATGAGTGCGGGAATAGTCTCTTCACTCTCGGATTGGGATGGCAACGGTGTTGCTGGCGGGAGCAAGACAGAACGCTGAGGAGGAGGACCTGCGGGAGGAGGTACAGCTCGAAATACGGGTGGCTCCTTCTTCGATTTGGTCGGTCTCATTTCCTCCTCTTTCATCTTTCTTTCTTCATCGGAACTGCTAAATGCCTCATCTGCATCAGATTTGTGCGCTTCTCTTGGCAACGGAGTTGCCTTTCTGGACTTTTCAATGGCTCTAAGAGGCTCTTCTTCATTTTCTTCATCGCTCTCTTCCCATGACATATCTTTCACTGAAATTAAAGCCGCCGCAGGGGTTGCCAATCTCCGTTCTGGTTGCTTTAGAACATTGTCCAAAATCGATGGAATGACTGGATCTGCTTCCATCATGTGCACGGACTTTTGACGTTTTTCTTTACTTTGAGTCGAGTCTTTCGATTTTACAGGTCGAACTACGAGTTCATTCGTATTGGCTTGATCTATGTCGTCCGATGCAGGACGGAGAGTCTGCTCCAAAGCCTGACTCTCTTGAAGTCGTCGACGGGCACGGCTTATCTTCGTATTAGCGAATGACATCTGTGACATAGCTTCTCGTAACGACTCTTCCGCGCCAAGACCATATTCTTCATGATTCTCAGCTTCTTCACGAATCTCTTGTCTACGCCTGTTAATCATCTCTCGTAATTCAGATTTCATGACTTCCAAATCTCCAATAACAGAATCAAGACGAAATGCTGCGGCACCATGAGATGAAGTTGCTATTGACGATCGCAATTCACCTGCTTTGATGCGAGTATCTCCACATTGTTTGAGACTTTGACAGCGAGTTAGATCAGCTTCTGCAAGCTCCAGAGATCGTGTCAACTTCTTCAATGTAGGGTCTTGCCCATCACCAGAGAACTTTCCAGCTATTATAATAGCACGCTTGTTACCAATGCGTTTGATTTGTTTCTTAATTTCACTGATGTCAGCTGTCTCTCCAGGATCGACAACTTCAGTTGGGGTTGGATCAGAACTGAAAAGCGGTTCAGCCACTTCTATCACTGCTTCTGTTTTGCTCTCAGGCATAGAAGGTGGTGGAGACTTGGGCTTTACAAGCAGACAACAGAGTGCATCAATTAAAATCACTGTTTGAAAATGACCAGAAAACAACAAACAAGATAGAAAAGACTTACTGGCTCCCGATTTTTGGCAGCAGATTTAGGTTTTTCTATTGGTTCAACAGAAGTATCATTGCCACAAATAGCTGTAATTAAACGTTTTAACAAGGCATTCCAACGATCATCTCCAGTCAGTCCAGGTGTACTAGTACTTTCTCCCAATGCAGCTAATCGTGATCTCAGTTCTCCTATCGTGAGATGCTTGAAGTCATTGTCATTCCTCGCTACTGGAGATGTCTTCAAGGTATTATCAGAAGCTTGTAAGTCTGTCTTAGCAAGCTTTTCTTGTGCTGCTTTCAGACGGAAAGCTAACTCTTCAAATCGATCATCACCTGTCAGTCCTGGAGTGGATGTGGAAATACCCATCTTTTCCAACTCAGTCTTTAGAGTACCGATATTCATGGATATCCCAGAGTTAATCATCATATTATCATCTACTATATCAATATCAACTGGCAGGTCCTCATCACATTAAAATCATGACAGGTTGGTTGCAACGTTTTTGCCAGAAACGACTCCTGCTGTCTCTCTCGTGCAGCAAAACCCAAGCAGGAGAAACGCGTTTTTGTGAAGTTAATCCCCTTGTCTTCCATTGGTTGTCTGCTGTGGCATCGGAAGGGGCGGGAGACTTTGCTATTGTTATTATCGAGAACTCATTTTATAGCAAGTAATACATCCTTGGATAAGATGGCAGATTTCGCTGAGAAGGAAAAAGATAGAGAGCCTGAGAATGAAGGAGGTGATGATGAAGATAACGGACCTGTTCCGGTAAGTACTCTAGGATTTCATTCAAACAATTCTAGAAGATTACGACTGATGATACTTGCATATTTTATTCTCATAGGAGGAAGAGTCTACAGCAACTTTCACTCCTGTTGTTCAATTAGAGACTGTAGAAGTGAAAACCTTTGAAGAGGACGAGCAAGTTCTCTACAAACAGTACGGGACTAATAACCAAAACAAACATGATTGACACTGACTAACTCTCTATCTATCTATTCCTTGATAGGAGAGGCAAACTTTTCGTTTTTGGTGAGACAATGCTTGACAAGGGCACTGGTAATAAGACTTGGAAGGAGAGAGGAGTGGGTGAGGTGAAGTTTCTCAAGCATAATGATCATGGTCGCATTCGCGTCCTTATGAGACAAGAAAAGACCATGAAAGTTATTATCAACCATTTCTTGGATCCTCGTATTGTTCTCAGACCCAATGTGTCAAGTGATAAGTCTTGGGTTTGGGTAGCTTTCGACTATTCTGAGGGAAAGCTCGAGGAAACAGTGAGTTCATTAATATGGACCAATTATGTTTCATGATGTGCAGTATACTCATTTAAGACTCTTTGCTCTTTAGACTTTTGCTCTTAGATTCGCTTCTGTTGAGATTGCTCAGGAGTTCAACAAGGAGTTCACCAAGGGTCAGGAGGAAATGAAGAAGCTCATGGCTGGCCAAGATAGCAGCGAAGGAGCAAAGGATGCTGAGGATGTTGCCAATGCAGTTGAATCTCTTGCTGTGAAGAATGAAGAGGCTACTGAGGAAGGTGTGGAGAAGAAAGACGCTTAAAGATCATTTGATAAGTAAAATGAGTTCTCCGCAACTGATGAAGAGACTTTCTGTTTAATATACACAAGCATGATCAAAATTGGTAGGTGACTTGCAAGCACTCTTTTGATCAATAATCTTCAACAGCCTTAGAACAAGCCGAAGAGTTTCTTTTTGGGTGCCTCCGAGACAGGAGGTGCTGCTTCCTTAGTGGCGGAAACTGCTTCCTTAGATGGTTGCGGCTTCTTGGAGATAACTGGCTTTGCTAATAAAGCCTTCAATCTAGCCATTTCTTCTTCTGAAAGCTCCTTTCCAGCTTTGGCTTTCTCCTTGTCCGAGATCTTGATCTGAGTGGGATGGTAGACATTGCTTTTCGCAGCCTCGGAGGTCCAAGGAAGAGGCAGACCACCGAAGATGGAGGCAGAATTCAATCGACCTTCTTTCTCAGCAACTTCATAGACATCGTCGACCTTAAGACGTGGCGCAGCAACGCCTTGACCCTTTCCTTCCAAACCCAAATCCTTCAGATCATTTCCTTCCCAGTCACCACCACGGCGTTGCATATAAGGGCGCTCCTGATATGCTGCTTTATTAGGATTGACAGGGAAGAGATGTCTGGCGCCAGCTTTATGCCAGGCTTCAAAGCTGCGACTCTTGAATCGCTTCACTCCCATAGCACCCAGATTGACTTCATTAGCCTCAGCTTCCTGCAATATAATAGGCGGAGACATTGGGATCATGATAGAATATCAACAAGGCATAATTGTTTGCAAACCTGCTTCTTGATGATTTCCCACTGAGCTTTGGTCAGTCCATCTGGAATATACTCCATGGAATAGGTTGCCCGGACTGGTCGTAAGGATCTGCTACTTGCATGGAAGCAAGAGGATTGATTCAAAGCAAGGAGTAAGAGAAGTACTTGCAGAAACAGGAAGAAGAAAGACATAGTTAGAAGGCAAGGAAAATGTTCTGAATCATCTTGTCTTAGTCAGCATGGATGGCAAAATAGCTGACGTCTTCTCCTCCCAGAAACACGAAATACCGAAATATCGAAATTCCAAACTAAGCAACGGACCAAAATTCGCCAAATTTCCCAGAATTTGGGACCTTGAGGTTGTGTCCCTTCAGGATCAGTGGTGGTTGGACCAAGAGGTGCGTGTGACGTGCGTGGCTGCTGGGCCCTCCCTTCCTCTCGGCACCCCCCACCACCCGTTGGCCTGCTCGACTGTGCCGCGACGATCTGATCTTTGGTCATATTCTTTTGGAATATACCCAGCACCCCTCCAGACATGTCTGACAAGAAGGAAGGACCTAACCCATACGGATTCTTGGTTGATTTTGCCGCTGGTGGTATCTCTGGCGCTGTCGCTAAGACCGCCACTGCCCCCATTGAGCGTGTCAAGCTCATCATCCAGACTCAGGATGCTAACCCCTTGATCAAGAGCGGTCAAGTGGCCCGCTACACCGGTATTGGCAACTGCTTCACCCGCGTGTATCAGGAGCAAGGTTTTGGTGCCTTCTGGCGTGGTAACTTCACCAACGTTATCCGCTACTTCCCCACCCAGGCTTTCAACTTCGCTTTCAAGGATCAGATCAAGGCTCTCTTCCCCAAGTACAGCCCCAAGACTGAGTTCGGATGGTTCTTCTTGACCAACATGGCCTCTGGTGGACTTGCTGGTGCTGGTTCTCTCTGCATTGTCTATCCTCTTGACTATGCTCGTACCCGCTTGGCTTCCGATGTCGGAAAGGGCCAGAGATCTTTCAACGGTCTTGCTGACTGCTTGAAGAAGACTGCTGCCGGTCCTTCTGGTGTCCTTGGCCTCTACAACGGCTTCGGTGTCTCCGTCGCTGGTATCATCCCTTACCGTGGTGTGTACTTCGGTATGTTTGACTCCCTTGCTGGCATCAACCCCTTCAAGAAGGATACCGGCATCATCGGCTTGGCCTCCAAGTTCGCTATTGCCCAGGCTACTGCCATCACTGCTGGCTACGCCTCTTATCCTTTCGACACCATCCGTCGTCGTCTGCAGATGCAGTCCGAGAAGCCCAAGGACCAGTGGCTCTACAAGGGAACTGTTGACTGCTTCTGGAAGATCCTCAAGGAAGAGGGATCTTCTGCCCTCTTCAAGGGTGCTGGAGCCAACGCTCTCCGTACCGTCGGCTCTGCCCTTGTGCTTGTCCTCTACGGTGAGATCAAGGCTGCTTTCGGCTTCGAGGGTGGCGTTGGTGGCTCTGAGTAAATTCCTTACTATCGGTGCTAAGTAGGCCTAAGCTAGTTTTAAGTTTTGAAGCTGGTTAAATCGTGCAAAGAACCCAGTTAATGTTTCAATGTTTTGCTTTCAAATAAGAAACTATCACACATGAATCACATAGTAGGGGCTTCACTGTTTCGTTGTGTGCGCTCTTCCATGAGACCGCGACTTTCTTCTACCAAAGAAGCAACTTCCTCAGAGCCAAGAATAGGCAATGGTGCCATGGATTGACCAACAATCATCCTCCATACCATGGTAAAGATCACAAGAAGAAGGCAGACCAACCCAATAAAACTGTTTCCAAAGGAGGCAACCAAGCTCAGAAAGGACAAGACTGCCCCTCTCCCTGTAGTGGTCGTCCAGAATTGTATCCATCGCATCATATCTCTGGGTTGCATGAACTCGAGGAATTCAAAGAAGAAGCCCAATAGAAACAACGCAACCCCTAGAGCAACCGTGACAAAATGGAATTGACCAATGAGAAATGCTCCACATATCTGCAAGAGCACAGCTTGAGCAAGGTAAAGAGTATTCGAGAAATACTCTCCTTGGTGATTCGTCCTGATCCTCGGGGGCATCTTCAAATTGACAGTATGTAATGTGGATAGTGTATTATATTCACCACTGTCAAGTATTGATTCTTCTTCTGCAAGCAAATGAAGGCGTTAAAAACGACATTTAACACAGTCATAATAATAATAATAATGTCATGCAATAACAATAATAACGGCTGCAAAAGGAATCAGAATCAATCAACGAATCCATCTATTAATCAATCCTCTCCTCTATCAGCTAAATAGAGCAGAGCATATTCTGCTACCCAGTTATCTGATGGAAAGGCAACTTCTAATTGTTGTAAAGCTACAGTAGAAGTCTTGGTCCAATTAGAATAGATGATGCTTTCTCGTGTTTCACGTAATAACTCCATAGAACATATTGTAATAATACATTGATCTAGAAGATCTTGTTGTTCAGGGATAGATGCAAGAGCTAGGATAGCATAAGAAGAATCTACAGCCTTGGAGACAATTTTGAGAGAGATATTATCCCAATACTGTCTAGTACATTCCAGACGAAGGGAAGGTAGTAGTACAGATTGATAGACTGATTGACTATTTCTCAATGCTGTAAAGCGAGCTTTCTCTTCATCACATATTATTTTCGATTGATTTAATAGGATCATACTTGTTGTAGGTTGACCTCGTTGTATTGCAGGAGTAGAGAAAGATGTTGATAGTATCTTGGATGGAGTAACAAAACCCCGTCGTTTATTTGGAGTAGCAGCAATTGTAGTGCTAGTAGTAGTAGTAGTAGCTGGTGTTGGGAAAGATCTCTTTGCAGCTGGTGTGTTATGGGGAGAGGGAGAGAGTAATGTAGACTTCTTGCTCTTGTCCAGACGAAATACCGTGTGGTCTGTCGCAGATAACCACAGAATTCCTAAAGATCGATCAACTTCCATTAATGTCGCCCATGACACCTGAACAGTGCATGCCATCTTTAACCAAGACAGTTTCTTGAGTAAGATCAAGAACATTGGCAAACGAATGTCCACACATCTTCTATCTTTCAATACACCCAAGACATGTATATATGATACTGTCGCGATCTCATTAGCATTGGCTGTTATTAAATCTACGTTATCTCGATCATGTTCCACATACCAATCAAAAACTTGCATTGAAAATCCCATTTCATACCGAAGATAAGAATCAACGTAATTAAAGATCATAGAACAATTGTGTAAGATTTTTAGCTGCCGTTGCGACAATACCCATATATCTTTGTCGATATTACTTCCACTTGTTAGATCTACTAACTCACTCTTTTTAAAGAGTTTAATGGTTGAATTACGACCAAGTGAAAGAGTCTTGCAAGATGATGTATTATATCCTGTTGTTGATTTTGCTAACTGCAGATTAGTGACGAGTGCTTCAACACCTGCAGTAAGACGACCACCACCATCGGAGCCACCATCAGCACCCATGCGCAACCAGAAGAGATCACGAGAAATCTTACACTGGACCAAGTAATCATTGTATTCCTGAGCTTTACCCTGAGATAGAAAAGAAAATAAGTTGAACAAACACTGAAATACTACTGTGATCGATAGCGTTTGACAGATTGCTTACCAAAGTTTGTTGCATATGTTCCAACTGTGGGGATTCAGTTCCACCAATCGACTAAACAGGAAATGGACAAAGCATGATATTAGTGTGCGTTTAACCATATCACACACCAGTCATATCATATCAATTTAGCATCCTTACCTTTGAATTGCAACAGTCATTCTCATCACCACTAGCAATGAGCAGAGATTCTCGTTTCTCTTCGAAAGCTTGCCAAAGCACTTCGGCATCTGGTGAACTCAACGACAAAGACACAAGCGATCGTTCTTCTTCACCAGAGGGGCTTCGAAGAGAGGCCTGCATTAGAGGTGCGCGGGTTTTAACGAATCCTATCCCAGGCTGCTTAACCAATACACGTATCGCGTAAACTGATCCACCATCTACCATTGATTCATTTATGTTTTGTAAGGAGTTTGGGTACAAGAGAGGTAACAGAACATTTCCTACCTTCTTTCAACGATCTAAGAGACAATCCTCGAGAGAGAAAGACAGGTGGTACAAAGCCCAGACGAGCGGCTGCATGAGCTTTACGCATTGCATTGTATTGCACACTGAGAATAGTCTGCTTTGACTTTTCACATTGATGGAAAGACGCACCAAAGATGATAACCTTGCAGCCATCATAGATTAAACCCTGTGCAAAATGAAACACTTTGATAAGTCTATATCCATAGTGTAACAAAATACACTATTTACCTGATCAACAAGAGTTAGCAAGCGCTGATCCAAAGACAAAGAACAACACCACCAACCATCCATGCATTCTATTTTCCATTGGGTTTCTCGGCTTTTACCTTGCAGAAAGATCTCTTGAGTAGATCTTTTACTAATAGTAAGACAAAGACAGATTGGCCACAACAAGCATTGAATCTCTAAACATCGCTGAAGAGGTGACATAGCCCCACGCTTTGAAAAGTGTTTTACTGCATCTCTATAACATTTGATGCGAAAGCTACGATTACTATTGGAGGAAGATTGTACTGTATTTCGCTGGAAATAGATGGCTGCACGAGTTTGCAACGAATCGACAATCGTGCAATCCCTTAACAGTTTACCTAAGAAGATGTCAGGATAACGTCGTTCATAGCTCAGATATGTCCAAACTATCCATAGAAGTTGTTTCTTTAACCAGATCATCTCCTTTGAACCACATTCGAATGGCAGAAGCAGCCTGGATACACGATGAACAATGTTGTCAATATCGATAGGGTCATTATTAGGAAGAACAAGTGCTTCAAAAGCACTGGATGAATCCAATTTCCACAAAGAAAGCACTTTAGAGTGAAACCCACAATTTGCATCAATTTGGGGATCTTCCTTTAAAAGGCTTAATCTATCCAGAACAGGTGTACTCACAAGTCTGATCTTCTTCTTCTTTCGCTCTGTTAGCGATCGTTGAGAACATAACGTTCCGTAAATATCCAGCTGCGAATCAGCAACAACAGAATCAACACAAGCTATCGAGCGCTTCGTACCAACAGCAATCACACCAAAGCTATCATCATGGACACAACTCTCGTTCACTTTGGCCTCAACATCCTCAATATTCCCCTCCACACTAACCACATTGATAGCATGAGCTGCCACCGATGAAGACGATGACGAAGAAGAGGAACCATCGTAAACCACCGCGGGCCTCACTAATACTGCTTCCTCTTCCTGATTCCTTCCTTTCCTATCCGATTCCATCTTCCCAGACTTCTCCTCTTCCCTCGATATGAACTGCTCTGCGCGAAGGCGAGCAGCATCAGAAATTAACACTTCCCTCCCACTTGCTCTCTGTAGTAGCGAAGATCTCCGCATACCACCTTGTACCGCTGGTATCGAATCATTCGCACTGGGTTTGCTTAACACACTACTCTCCCATCCTCCTGATCCTGAGGGTCTCTCGTGAATTACATCTTCCACACTCTTCTCCACCACCATCATTTCCTCACCCTGCTTCTCACCTTCTCTCTCGCCAACCATGCTACTCATGACGGTTGTTGCTACTGCTGCTACCATCGTATGAGCAGCCACTGATGAAGACGATGACGAAGAAGAGGAACCATCGTAAACCACCGCGGGCCTCACTACTACTGCTTCCTCTTCCTGATTCCTTCCTTTCCTATCCGATTCCATCTTCCCAGACTTCTCCTCTTCCCTCGATATGAACTGCTCTGCGCGAAGGCGAGCAGCATCAGAAATTAACACTTCCCTCCCACTTGCTCTCTGTAGTAGCGAAGATCTCCGCATACCACCTTGTACCGCTGGTATCGAATCATTCGCACTGGGTTTGCTTAACACACTACTCTCCCATCCTCCTGATCCTGAGGGTCTCTCGTGAATTACATCTTCCACACTCTTCTCCACCACCATCATTTCCTCACCCTGCTTCTCACCTTCTCTCTCGCCAACCATGCTACTCATGACGGTTGTTGCTACTGCTGCTACCATCGTATGAGCAGCCACTGATGAAGACGATGACGAAGAAGAGGAACCATCGTAAACCACCGCGGGCCTCACTACTACTGCTTCCTCTTCCTGATTCCTTCCTTTCCTATCCGATTCCATCTTCCCAGACTTCTCCTCTTCCCTCGATATGAACTGCTCTGCGCGAAGGCGAGCAGCATCAGAAATTAACACTTCCCTCCCACTTGCTCTCTGTAGTAGCGAAGATCTCCGCATACCACCTTGTACCGCTGGTATCGAATCATTCGCACTGGGTTTGCTTAACACACTACTCTCCCATCCTCCTGATCCTGAGGGTCTCTCGTGAATTACATCTTCCACACTCTTCTCCACCACCATCATTTCCTCACCCTGCTTCTCACCTTCTCTCTCGCCAACCATGCTACTCATGACGGTTGTTGCTACTGCTGCTACCATCGTATGAGCAGCCACTGATGAAGACGATGACGAAGAAGAGGAACCATCGTAAACCACCGCGGGCCTCACTACTACTGCTTCCTCTTCCTGATTCCTTCCTTTCCTATCCGATTCCATCTTCCCAGACTTCTCCTCTTCCCTCGATATGAACTGCTCTGCGCGAAGGCGAGCAGCATCAGAAATTAACACTTCCCTCCCACTTGCTCTCTGTAGTAGCGAAGATCTCCGCATACCACCTTGTACCGCTGGTATCGAATCATTCGCACTGGGTTTGCTTAACACACTACTCTCCCATCCTCCTGATCCTGAGGGTCTCTCGTGAATTACATCTTCCACACTCTTCTCCACCACCATCATTTCCTCACCCTGCTTCTCACCTTCTCTCTCGCCAACCATGCTACTCATGACGGTTGTTGCTACTGCTGCTACCATCGTATGAGCAGCCACTGATGAAGACGATGACGAAGAAGAGGAACCATCGTAAACCACCGCGGGCCTCACTACTACTGCTTCCTCTTCCTGATTCCTTCCTTTCCTATCCGATTCCATCTTCCCAGACTTCTCCTCTTCCCTCGATATGAACTGCTCTGCGCGAAGGCGAGCAGCATCAGAAATTAACACTTCCCTCCCACTTGCTCTCTGTAGTAGCGAAGATCTCCGCATACCACCTTGTACCGCTGGTATCGAACCATTCGCACTGGGTTTGCTTAACACACTACTCTCCCATCCTCCTGATCCTGAGGGTTCCTCGTGAACAATATTCATTTTTCGAAGGTCATGGTTATCGCTGTGGAAATGACTGTGACTATTTTTCAACTCTTTGCTATCATCTCTCGCACTCTTATCCACCTTCATCATTTCCTCATCCTTCTCTTCGTCTCTTTGTTTAATTAGGTCATAACGTGTTGGTCCATTTTGCTCTATTTCCTGTTGCTTCTTGTTGTGCTTCCGTTTATCCACAGTATGAGTATGATAGGCAAAGCTGGAAGTGTTCAAAGCTCTTAATTGGTCAGAGAGTGTAATGGGCAAGTCTGGTCTAGCTTCCTGGACACTTATAGAGTAGACTGTATTCGAGGAGGTTGAAATGACAGGTTGCACTTGATGACAATCTTCTTTTCTGTTTGATGAGAGCTTTGTTTTCCCACCGATTCGGAAAGGAATCGATGGCATCACCTCTTCTTGGTCGAGCTTTCTGGTTTTATGCTTTGCTTTCCTTTTCACTCACATTCAAAATCCATTTTTAGCCTTAACTTCCCGACAGACAGCCAGATCTGAGGTTGGTGACCTGAAGTTGGATGGATGAGAAGATAATAAACCAAATATGACAGAAGAAGAGGAAGAAGTAATTCTTTCATCAAGTAATACCTTAGAAGAAGATGCAGAGCATTGGTCACTTCATCCAATCCTTGTTGATAGTTTAGTAAAGAAAGAATTTACAGAGTTCTTTGATATTCAGAGAGTTGTCATTCCAAAGTTGTTGGCACAAAACTCCAGCCCTTGTATCTATCCACAAGATATCTGTGTTTCTGCTCCAACTGGTAGTGGGAAAACACTTTCATATGCATTACCTATTTTAAATACTTTATTAGATTCTGAGGAAAGTAATATAATAAGACATCGTTTAAGAGCATTAGTGTTATTACCTAGTCGAGAGTTAGCACAACAAGTCTATAAAGTCTTTGTTGAGCTTACAAACAATACTCATATTAAGACAGTGTTAACTACCGGAGCAAGAAGCTTGAAAAAAGAACAACTTTTATTAACTGGTCTGTCTTCATATGATTCTCCACAGCAACAACAACAACGCGAGGTTGTTGCTGGGAGTAGCGGCGGCAGTGCTCAACATGGCAGAAGTCTGGTGGATATCATGATAAGCACACCTGGCAGATTACTAGATCATATACACTTTACTCCAGGCTTTACATTACAGCATTTGCGCTTTCTTGTGCTTGATGAGGCGGACCGTCTGTTGGGCAATGCTTATCACAATTGGCTACGAACGCTCATGATTTCTGCAGAGGAATTGCTAGGTGACAGTATGGGTAACCAATATTCGAGCTTCACACAACTTGTGAATACGTGTTTAAAAGAGGATTCAAACCTGGGGAAACGGAAAAGAGATGAAAGTCGCGGTCAGTTTACTGCTTTCAAGATGCCGTTACAGCGCTTGTTATTCTCTGCTACTTTGAGTGAAGAACCAGCTGCTTTGGCTCTCATGGGTGTAAAGAATCCATTGTTTATCAGAAGTAAGGATGCATTGGAATCTGGGGATTCAGATGGTGAAGAAGATTGGGAGGAGAATTATCAAATTCCTCCAACATTGATTGAGCGTCAGGCACAAGTTGATACAAAGACTCGATTATTAACGCTATTCAACGTTCTAGCCCGTGCCTTTCGTTCTGAAGAATGCGATAGACTTATTCCAAACCCGGAAGGTGAAGAAAGCCATATAATGGAACATAAGGAGATCTGCTCCCAACAGGGATCAATTTGTCTCATCTTTGTCGCCTCCGTTGAAACCTCCCATCGTTTGACAACGTTATTACAACTTCTCAATGGCCAGTTTGATTTGCCAAGCAAGTACGAGGCAGTTGGTCAATTACACAGTCAGTTAGGTCTCAAAACACCGGAGGATCTTCTCTTTAAAGGGAGAGTGGAAGAAATGTCTCGTTTAGTCAACCCTGAGGAAAGAGAGTCCATTGTTAACGATGCTGCTGCTGGGAAGGTTTCTATTATCGTTTCCACTGATCGTATGGCACGAGGAATAGATTTGGCAGGTGTAAAACTTGTTGTCAACTTTGATTGTCCTAATAATATCAAGACATATATTCATCGTGCTGGACGAACCGCCAGAGCTAATCGATCTGGTCTTTGTCTCACCTTCTTAAAGAAAGGCCAAATCACTCAGTTCAAGAAAATGCGTCTCGAAGCATCTCCAGCTGCTAAAGATAATGAAAAGGCTATTTTCCCCGTTAAAAACTTGTGGATCAACAAAGACCTTGAGGACCATCTCAAGAAGAGCTTTTATGAGGTGGTTAAAATTGATGCGTCAAAACTGTCTCTTCGGAAATGAAGGACTATTCCACTGATGTTATAATATGAGATTAAATTAAACAGTGACATCACCATAAGATTCTCTTCAGTTACGAGCATTCATCTCAGTTCATTCAGTTAAGGGCGACAGCCACAAATCAAAGCAATTACCAACACGACCAATAAACCAATAGCTCCTTGCAACCACCAATCGCTGTCTCCTTGCTCCGTTTTTACTTCATCCTTTCGTTTCTGGCGGAAAGCAAGATACTTCTGGCGACGTTCTTTCCATTCTTGACTCTCTTTACAAGCAGGAGCTTTCTCGATCGAAGTTTGGATAACTTGATCCAAAGCAAGCTCATAACGAAATGACTTTGAGAATGGAAGACAGCAATTTGGACAATCGTGAATAACTTCGATATCCTTGGATTCACAAGTCTCGTAATATTCTTGGATGCAGATCCCACAAAAGCTGTGGCCACATTCCAGTACAACCGGGGCTGCCAACACGTCCAAACAAATGGTACAAGGAAACTTGGAACTAAGATCATTCCAAAACCCAGATGAATCAGGAGGCAAATCATGAACGGGAAGTGAAATACGATCTGCACCGATTTGGCTTTCCCGGTTATTGATACTTCGCTTGATGTTGCGAATTAAATTCGGATCAGACACAATGCGACTAACTTGTTGCATTAAGGGCGTCAAACCATTACGATCAAAATTATTTGGTAGTAGCGGCATAATCATTCCGGGATTGGAGGAAATATGGTCAATGATGGCACCCACCTCGTTCGGTGTTGGTGGAGATTTCTCCAACTCGCCGAGATATCGGCATAAGGGGTGGGTGCCGTCTCCGGTGACCAACGCTTCTTCTTCAGCAATGTCATAAGAATTGTCATTCTGGTCAGATGGACTTAAAATGGTCCAATTTTCTCTAACGTGATGTAATGCTTCAACGGGTGCCTGTTGCGCTTCATTTTGAGCAGATCCACTCACAACACCGCTCGCTACAATACCAGCACTTCCTAAAGCAGAATTTCTTAGAGCACGTGCTACTCCTCCTCCAAGTCGATTCATCTTGAGCTTGCTTGGCTTGTTTTCCCACCGATGCCCTCTCCCTCCTATTTATTATTGTTGACCGCGCAACTTAACTCAAGACCAAATCTGGCTATCTGGCTATCTGGCATCGTGGAATGTCTGTCATTGATCAACTGAACTCTGTTCATGCTCTTTTCCAACCATTGAACGAAAATACCTATTGCATGAGATTATTATGAGACAAGAGTTTGTATTTAGAGTAGTGAGGATATGGTTTCTATCGCTGTCCTTGTATCTCATCATGGTATGTGGAGTTTATCGAAGTTTAGATGTTCATGTTATCTCGGAGAAGATCGTGTTCGAAAATGTCAGTCTGGGCCTCAATTATGATTACCTTGAAGTTGGAAGACAATGCAGAGTAAATAATACTTTGAAGCATACGGAGGATAAGAAAGCTTTGTTGACTTACACACCCAACCGAAAACTGCCCAAGGAAGTTGTCCCTGCTGCTCGACGTGAAAGGTCACGTTTGGCCATTGTCCTAGCTGTTGGTGGGCACAGCGACTCTCATTATAATTATGGCCCTGGAGGATCCATCAATGGGTTGATGGCAGTATGGGATTCCTGGATGGATAACTTCTTCTCTGTCACGTCCAACACAACTTCTCTCATTCTATTGTTTGATGAAAGAGACTTTCGAAGGCAAAACCACACTCGGTCCAAAGAATTGTACTTAAATAACATTGTTATGAGTAATATGGGAGGCAAGCCTGTCGACTGCTTGCGTATGAAGGGTGCCCTTTCCCACAAAGCTGATGCTTGCAGTAACGAATTATATTTGGATCAAGGTTATCGAGTTTACTACATTCCGACTAATGATACTAGTTATCAAAAGCCATTAATTATTTTCGCTGGTGTACATCTATTTCCGCCTCCATTTTGGGTGAAGTCTGTTGAAGAGGAGGAAGAGCTGTTTAAGTCATGGAAACCCTGGCGCCTAAATCGTCGCTATCCTACCAATTATGGTTATGTGAAGATGACCAATTGGTACTCTTATTATATGCTCAAATTGCAGCTTTTAGACTTCTTTGATTATGGAGGCAAATTAGACAATGATGTTAGCTTCGCAGCTCCTTTTCCTGAACCCAATTTGCCTCTCATGATGGCCGAGGCTGAGAGTTTTATGCTCGTTACTCAAAATAATTGGTATCATGATGATCCTCGCATATCTCAGGGAGTTCATCTTTGCTTGAAATCCTATCTTACGGCAGAGTTAAAGCACTGCAATGGGCTGATTACCCAGTCTAACAACAAAGTTGCTGAATTGGTGCCTTCTGGTATTAGCAACCCTACGTTTTGGGAGACGAACTTTAATACGACATTCCGTGCGCACTTTCTTGTATTTTGGTTTGGATTATACACGGCTCCCCAAGTGAAGCACTTGGCGAGATTTTGGAATGAGTTCCATCCCAGAGGCATGTGGGATTTTCGTTGGGGAGATCAACAATGGTGGCCTCGACCTATTGTGATGTTTGGATCTGGAGATTTGTCAAAGGAAATAATACATTATGATAAGATTAATACTGACAATGGGAAGTTTGTTGTGCATAAGGAGTGGCCACGATGGGGTACCATTCCTCTGGTTAACTACTACAATGTGAATGGTTCTTCTCGTGAAGAAAGAAATGAGCGGTATAGGGTTGCTTCAAAGAAATTTATCTATTAATCATAATAACTTGATGAGTTCACCATGCTTCCAAGGCAACCCACAGATCTTTAAAATTCATAAAATCAACCAACAAGGATCTCAACCGCGATTGAATTTGACTTCCAGATTCGGAATTCAAGCGGAACTTGTCAGGAACAATCAACAGGGGAAAACGCGACTTTGCTGACAATAAAATAGACTTTAAAAGTCTCTTTAACGAGTTTGACGACTATTTTCGCTGTTGTGCGCGAAGAGCCTCTCTGCTGAGGAAATTCCCGCACGCCTTCTTGCTCATCATATCGATTGGTGACTGCTTGAATCACTTGATATACTGTGAACATATAAATAATATATACGCACATCTCTTTGTCAGAGAATATTAAAAGATGTTAAAAAGTCTTCAAGAAGGAAAGCTGTTGAACTTTATTTTTCAATCTACTGCTGTTAACAACAAATCACCTACTTCTGTGACGAGTTATCCTGGCCATCCTGTGAAATCAAATCAATCCGCTGTCAATAAGAAGGAGAATGAGGCGAGAATTGAGCGCTCTCCTTCAACTGACAACGAACGAGATAGTATAGGATCTGATTTGTGCTTGCCAACTGGTCATGTCACCCGACCTATTAAAATTCCGTTTGCGAGTCATGAAGAAGGAAACACAACATTGTGTGGATCTTTGGGCCGTAGCTATGATGATGGTTTTCATTCTCCCCGCCTTCCGTCAATATCTAGTCCAGCCTCGTCGTCGCCTTCGTCCCCGGCTGCAAGTCTTCGCAGGAAATCCATAACGGAATGTAATCTTGATGAACCTTCCGCCATATTAAACCCTACTCTGAGGCCAAGTCCAATTTTGCTTGCCAGGCGTATTGTTGCCGAAGTGGATAAGAATTGTTCAGATCTGAAAGCAAATTCGGTTGACACTGTCGATCTTAGCAGAGGGATTGCATCTCCTGCTCCTGATGGCTGTAATAGAAGGCAAGCTGCGCGCAGATTATCTTTGAGTGATAACACTCCTTCGCTGACTCCTTCAGCTCCCGCGACTCCTATTGGCTCCAATTCTAGTTCTATCCGACGTCGAAGAGGCTCCACAGTGCTGGCTTCTTCTTCAGCTGATAGTTGCGATGATACTGGCATTAAAGGGGACAATGATCGTCCTGCCGAACCTATTAGTAGTACCCAACCTTTCAAGAAACCTGATGAAGCCGACTCCTTTCTTAAGAAGAGTGGAGTCAAGTTACGAGAAAAGGAAACTTATTCTCGCAGAAGCACTGTGGTTGAAACAAAAATTCCCCACACAATTCCAGAGGATTGGTAATTTGGATTTATAGGTTATGATTATTCTTCGATTTTCAAGAGGTGGCGTGGAAGATGGGAATGATTGTCCTTTGCCGTGCTTAATCAAAAAGTGTTAGTTTTTATGTCTCTCAACGAGGAAGAAGATGGCCTGCCCTCTATGAAATCCTTTTCTGTTTTCGTTTTCGGTCCAGAGCGCCTTCCTTGTCCACTTAGCTCATTTATGTGGTTGTATTATGGGCGATTCTTTTCTCTGTGTGCGTCTTGCCAGCTTGGTTGGATTCATTTCTTTTGTGTTGTGGTCTTGGTAACAGTGTTAGTTTTGTTGTGATGAGATTTAGTGGAGAACATTCTTGGAATAGCTTTGAGCAGTGCATATATGTTCATGTCTGGCAAATACTGTTGTTAATCAATTGACCAAATCTAAGTTGGTCAATTCTACAGGCTGCTCATGGTAAATACGTATGTTTATTTGTCGTGTTAACTGGTTTATCCTATGGTTTGAATGATGGGGTAAAGCCATTATACTCTGATGTGAAGCAAGTAGACTGTGGAGGGCAGTAATGATTTAATTTTTAGGCGTTTCTTAAGCAGTCAAAATATCCACTTCTTGACGAAGAATAAAACCATGTTGAAGCTGTGCACTGTATTCAGTAACTTGTTGGTATTGGTCTTGCACCATCTCGGCTAGTAAATCAGTATCTTTTCCTATACTACTACTGCTACTTTCATCAATATAATGAGGGGATGTTGCAACACGACATTTTACTTATAGCTGCCACTATTTCTTAGCAGGTGAACTAGTTGGAGTCGCTTGTTGACGGTGGATAGCCAAGATGACTCGATCAAATTTGTAACCATAGACTGATGTTGAGAATTCTTATCTTTCCGGGCATCAAGGTTGTCACCCATGAACCCAACAGCTCTACCAAATTTATCAGCAAGTATTGCAGCACCAGAGAAACCGCCAGCAGAGAGTAGATTCCTGGTGAAGCCTTCAGGAATTAGACTGGATACTTCGCCGCCACTCTTACGAAAAGGAAGAAGACTTTGCTGTGCTGAAGCTACCTAAAGCCAATTTTACTATGCCACGGACCCCTACCAGTCTTAGCCTCCCTCTTACTTTAAAGATTCATGCCTTCGGATATATCGGTCATACCAAGAAATTCAACA
>VKHL01000171.1:0-18102 GCA_015146655.1 Ochromonas danica
ATGCCTTTGGCAACGTGGAAATTTGCTATGAATACGAGAAAGGTCTTTATAAGCTACTTCGAGAAATCCGCGAGGCTAATGCTATTAACGGTAAGCCAATCAAGTCCGTGGGGATTTTTCTCATGATCGATGAGATATTGAAGGTAAGAGATTCCGATTTGAGCTTTTTCAGGCGCCTGCTGGATCTTCTCACGGGCCTGCAGCATCGCGAGCTGCAGCAAGAATATCCAACATTTCTCCTATTGACTAGTCTAGAACTAGTTCCGGTTAGCAGACCCAGCTACTACTACCAGCACACCTACTCCTCCTACTAACCCTCCTCCTCCTGTTGTGACTAAATCAAAACAGCGTTCGGCGTTGTTTCGCGATATGGTGCAGCTGAAGTTGTAGACGAAGTGTTTAGCTATTTTTCTATTCCGAAGCTGGTTGGTACGGATTTATATGAGCAGGAACCACTATTGTGGTGGGGAGAGAATGCTTACAGATACCCGTGTCTGAGTATGATTGCTCGTAAAGTATTGTGCATTCCTGCAACTTCTGCTTCATCGGAGAGATTATTTTCCTTGGCTGGAAGAACAATTACTGAGGAAAGAAGCCGACTTCGCAGTGACTTGGCAAGAAATTTGATCTATCTCCATGTTAATTGGGTGTCAACCGATGTTCCCTATCCTCTGCGTTCTGGTTCTTTAAAAGACCTCCAGTGGAGGAAGAAGAAAAGATGACTCTACTATTGTGGAGATTGATTAAATACGTTTTTAAGCTTGTAATCTTGATAATTGCATTCAACATTGTAGACGTTAACTTAAGAAGTAGAGTATCGGTATCGTATCGGAATATCGGGTTTTTCGTATCGAATCTCGATCGACCTCAAAAACCCGACCGATGCGCAGTGGTGGAAGAACATCTACAAAGATTGTAATATAGATATAGGTAAATAGAAAATAAATAGATCTTAATGATTCCATTGGTGAAAATGTGATTAATCATTGATATTTTTGGTTATTTTCCGTGAATTGATCAGTTCTGAAGAAAAAGTCAGTTGTGAAACTTTAAAAAGTGCTGTATTTAAAATAAGAAACGCATTGTAAAACCATGTTAGTTACATTTTTGCCAGGGGGTCACAGTTTTGCTCGCAACATTATATCAATTCATTGTACACACATTGTTGTCACAGCTGCGAAAAAGTACTGGAAATACCAATCCCGGAATCATGGAAGGAAGCAATTTCCCACTACGACTGCCACAATCTGAGCACGTTATGGATATGCAAAGAAAAGGATTGTCTTCAGATGCGCAATGCCATCGACCTTCACTACAGGACACATTGTTGTGTGAATGACTTGGTATCTTAGGAGTCAACGTCGTTTATGAAGAACACGTGGAATGCAAACACCTTGTCCTTCTACGTGAAGTATTGGTCACGAAGAACTCTTCCCCACGTTCAACCTTTCACAAAACCAACCATCGCCTCCATAGCCCTCCTCCCAACAATATCAACACCATCAACAACACCGATCCCAACAATGACAACACTAAGTACAACCCCCACAACCACCCTCCCTCATCCCCTGCTGGGTCAAATACATACCCTGCATAGAACAATGGCACCAGAAACAACAAAGGCTGACCTGCTCGCATCAAGCTAGACCCCATCCGACCACATTCTCTTCCCAACTCCAATAGCTTATCCAACGCCATTGCCTTCCCCTGCCTCTGCCACTTGTCTCTTCTACCTCCTTCATCACCTACTAAATCACACTGGTCTAACACACTCTTCTCCACCTCTTCACATACCTTCTCTTCCTCATTATCCACCTCCTTCCCTTCTCCTGCCTTTACTCCCTCACACCCTCCTTGCTCCTTGCTTGCTATACCTTCCACATCCTCCTTACCTAAACCACCCTCCTTACACAAACACCTCTCCAACATACGCAACCAACCCAACTGAGTCAAATAAGTGTTCGAAGCGATGCTGAAGCCGATCAAAATTGACAGATAAGGCAACACCGCTCCAAACGTCAACAAACACCCCACCATCATCGTCACTCGGATCACATAGTCTCCCGAAGAGAAGCACAGCGAGGAGGGACGGCATGGAAAAGAAGATGCTCCTACAGAATGAGAGGTATTGATGATACTACCACATTCCATTTTTGCTGCAGCCACACCTTCTACTCCAGTGTTCTTACTCTCCTCGTCTTTCCCATTCCCTAATGATGATGGCGAAGACAAAGACATGGCCAAGGGATTATCTACCATTGACAATCCTCCTGCCTCTGTCCCAACACTTACAGCACTACCTGAACGATCTTTAGCCATCACCACTCTTCGTCTTGTATCAACAGCTGATCCCACATTTCCTTCCATCCTCCATAGAACTGGCAGAAACATCTCTACCCACACCAAAGATGCAGAAGCAGAGGAACCATATGTATCACGGTCATTCGCACCTGCCTCCATCTTCTCCACGCTAACAACCCTGATCTCATTCTCTTTCTTCTTCTCCGTCGTCTTCTCTTTGCAGCGCCGCCAATCCACATACAGCACCAAACTCAACACAAGCAAGGGATAAAATATGCCAATCAACACATACTTGTAGGCAAACACATAGGCATAGTCCACCAACATCGCTGAGCTGCATTGATAGGTGTAGCTGAAGGGAGGAGAAAAGTCGATCGAATGAGTTCCTGTTTGATATACTGTGCAACCCAACCCAGTAAACTTGGCACATTCCAAAAATGAATAGGAAGCTGTGATGGTGTTAGGAGAAGCAAACACATAGTAGAAACAATCCGAACTCGCCACCATCGTGGCCAGACATGGAGCCACGATCGTGTTGAACAACATCAAACTACTCATAAACCTCACATTCTCCTCATGCAATCCCTCTCTCCTTATCCCTCCCACGATTTCTCCTCTTCCTCCTTCCTCAACGCTTCTCTCTTCACCCTCCTCTTCTTCATGATGCTGTAAGGGCTGCAACAACTTCACCACACCCACCTGCACCACCATGCTCCAACACACCTTGAACACAGACAGCGCCACTGACAACATCATCGCACTCCACCTCTGAAGCTGCAAGTAGATGTACACGTAGAAACCATTCACCACCATCACGATGGTGATATTCACCACAGCAATGCACACTTTCATGGCCAACAGAGCGCACCAATCCAGCTTTTGCTTTCTTTGCGGATTTGGTTCGTCACGCTCAGCATTCGCAGAGATGTCCATTCCTCCCTTCCACTGATCCATCCGAAGAACATCTACACTTGCAGAACCTTCTTCACAGTCACCTTTCTTCTGCGACAATGGACTTCCGGTAACACCGGCAGCTTCCTCTACTACCACTCCTGTTCCACCCTCTGCAACAACACCAACACCGCCAGCTTCTCCTTCTCTGAATACAGTCTGGCTCTTGCTCTCACCATCTCCTGGAACTGAAACCTCACACCGCCAACCAGAACGAAACAGCAATATGTTCCGCACTCCCTGCAACCACATCCCTCCTGATGCACACAGCAAACACACGAAATACGCCACCAACACACTCGACGCACCCACTCCACTCAAATACGCCGCCGACAACGTCCATGCATATTCGTGGTCATAGGAACCGTAGAACACCGTCAGACTGCCATACACTGACCCTCCCACACATACCATCACTATCACCAACCAAAACACACACCAACGAACCTCATGCAACAACCTGCCTGCCTCCAAGATGTTCAGCAACATGGCTCTCTTCTTCTCAATCACATGTCCTTGACTCCCCACATTGCCACCTGATACTTCTACCAACTGACTATAGAAGGACCTCCACACTCCACTGCCAGCACTTACACTGTTGGGATGAGTAGGAGCTGCTGATGGAAGCCACTCGCTTTGATGCCACAGCCTCAAATCCTCTTGCCACGCTTCCAAACGAACAAACAAGTAGTAACTCTGCAAGTGCTTGTGCAACCATTCACTCCATGATGAACAAGAGAAAGAGGAACTGGTATCACAAGCATTCAGTGAGAAAGATGGAGAACACACCCTCTCTACATTTCTTCCATCCGCTTCCACACGAGAAGCAACTTCACTATATCCCACACCACCGTCCTCAACACTCTCCTCTTCCGCTCCTAATCCAACTCTCACCCTTGCCTCCACTCCCCCTGAACTCTTCTTGCTCATCTTCTTGTCTGCTTGCTCTAGTTGCCGTCGATTCTTCTCTCTCTTCACAAAGTACACAACAAACAACAACAGACCAAACACAAACAACAATCCTGTCCATACCAACAACGCACTGTTCAGATCATCCGACCCACAACCATATTGCAAACGATAAGGATCAGCCTCAGGAACATCACTCGCCAGATCTCTCTGAGGGCATGCAAACAAGTTACCCCGGAGCATATCCACATCTCCTTCTGATCCAGAAGACCCTTCTCCTATATCATAATAGAAACCTGGAATACGACCTGACAGACGATTGATGTTCAGATAGACTGAAGCCTCAGGAGAAAAGCCACCCCCATCAGATGAATTAGAGTTACTGTTCTTTGCTTCCTCACTGCCCACATCATTATCATTGTCATCGTCCTCATCTTCACCCAACTGCAACTCTCCTTTCAACTTGTTGTAGCTCACATCCAAACTCACCCACCGACTCCCTCCTCGCAACGGACCAGGAAGACTGCCGCTCAACCCATTGTGAGATAAAGACAGATCGCTCAAGTGAGGACCCAAGTCACTCTCTTCCTTCACCGGAATGCTCCCTCCCAAACCATTGCCTGACAGATGCAACGTCCGCAGCGCAGGCATTCCAAACAGACACTTCGGAATACTGCCATGGATGGCTCCACGACTCAAACTATACGAATGCACTTGAGGCAACACAGAAGACAAGATGGGACTGCGACAAGCCTCCGATGTCGAGAGACCATCCAAGGCTAATGCACGCAATCTTCTCAGATTGCAAAAGCTCTCAGGAATCGTACCCGCGAAACAGTTCTGAACGGCTGCAAAGGAACTGATATTGGTTGACGGATTATCAGGTAACGGTCCAGTCAGTTGGTTGCTGCTCACATCGATCGCTTGTAGAATATTTATGGTGTTATTCAGAAAGAATTGATTCATGGACCCGCCCAATAAGTTAGATTGAGCAAAGAAAGTATAAATCGATGCCATGTAAGCCAGTGAAGGTAGACTACCACTCAGAAGATTATATGAAATGTCTAATACTATAGCAGAAGATATTCTGGTAAGCATGACTACTGATCCTTGAAAGAAGTTGTCAGTAATGTTGAGAAATTCAAGTTTGGTGATGTTTAATAGGAAGTCCAAAGTACCCGTGAAGTGGTTATGATCTAGTTCTAGTATATAAAGTTGAGTCGCATTGAATAATGGGGCCAATAGATTACCCGTCAACATGTTGTTACCCAAACCAAGGTGTTGTAAATGGAGAAGCTGATTCAACTCAAAAGGGACTGTACCATAGAAGAGGTTGTGATTCAAAGATAGATAGCTCAAGTCTAACATGTTGCCTAATCCAGCTGGAATGGTACCAGACATCAAATTATCAGCCATCAATAAACCCTGCCATTCCTCAGCATGGAAATCATCATCAGGAATATTTCCTGTGATAAAATTTGAGCTCACATCCAAGTATTGAAACTTCTCTCCAAAACCAACAGGAAGAGAACCATCAAGGCAATTATCATTTAATGCAACCCAGATTAATTCAGAAGGGAAAGGTAAGGTTGTCGGAATACTACCTGTCAGTTGATTATCACTTATTGATAACGTTTCTAACTGTTCTAGATATCCTATTGAAGAAGGCATCTCACCACTAAGACAGTTAGTAGAGAGATCAATTGCTGTAATTCTTGATGACGGGTTAACAACTGATGGAATACTGCCTGACAACAAGTTCATTCCCAGATACAGACTGGATATATTGGAAAGATTCAATAACATGTCTGGTATCTCTCCTTGTAAATAATTCAAAGTAACAGGAAAATCACTTAATACACTATTTACAGACCAATTGGTTGGTATTGATCCCGTCAGATGATTGCTATAGATTGACAAGATAGATAGCGTTGAACTAGACATATTAGCCCATGAACTTGGAATTGTTCCCTCTAAAAGATTACCAGCCACATCAATTACTTCCAGTTTAGACCACTCAAATGGAAAAACAGGAAGACTGCCCGTGAAATAATTCAATTCAACTGTAAGGGAATGAAGATTGGATAGACGACTCAGATCGGGAGACAATGTGCCATGAAGAAAGTTATTGGCGAGGTTCACAACAGTCAAATTGGTCATATCATACAATACACTTGGAATGGTGCCAGTAAAATGACAGTCAAGTAAAATCAATGACTCCAAACTATGTAATGCACTAATAGCAGAGGGAATAGTACCTGACATAGAAGTATAAGAGATATAGAGAGTTTGAAGTGAGGTCAGATTACCAACAGTAGCAGGAAGGGTACCATATAACGTGGCGGGGGGAGAATAAATCTTGAAAATTGTCATAAAAGGGAAATTCCCGATTTCTTCTGGTAATGTCCCATTCAGATTCATGTTGACCAATATTAACTCACTCACTACGTTCTTACAAGTAGTAGTATTACCACTACTTGCTGGATTAGTGTTAGAGGTATTGTTCTCACTGCAGACTGTCACACAGCTTATCCCTTGCCATTCTTCACTACATGGATCAGGAGAAGGTTGAGAGAAATTCCATAGATTGCCAGTTTCATACTTCCAGTCCTTTCCTTGTGTGGCATTATAGATAGCATAAAGAGCCCGCAGCTCACTGGATGAGAAAGGCATAGCCATAACCAACCAAGAGCATAATTGGGAATTGATCTTGTCCATCCAAAACTCGATAAACGCGATTATTGGTCGAAGAATCTGGTTTATGGGTGTTCTCACCCTTCACCCGAAACTCCGTATTTCCAAATACCCGAAAATGAAAACAGCAGCGTGGACAACAACGACAACAAACAACAACAACATCAAACAACAGTGTGACAAAATAATATAGACTAGCAGTTAGTATCACTGTCTTTCTATATTAGAATTATCTCCATTCCTTATCCTCTCACCCCTTTGTTCGAACGTACTGTTTAAAAAAAAAGATAAGTAGTAAATAATGAGTAGTAAATCCCAAGATGAGAAAGATGATGGACAAGAAGGAAAGAATGAAGATCTTGACATCCTTGATTTAGTTCAGAAATATTGTATTTCTAATGACTTTGAGTCAGCTTTTGAATCCTTTGCAGAAGATAACTTTGAGATCTTTAAAGATGCGTTAGACTTCAAAGTTCATGGTCAAGAGCATCCACGTGAATATCATGATGTCTATTTGAAGTACATTGCCAAGTTTGAAGGCTTAATAGAGGATTTCATTGTGAAGGTATTGACCCTCTCTGTCCCCCTCCCTCTCTCTCCATATGCTGACATGCACTGTGGTTGGATGTTTGGTATAGAATGGATACACATTGAAGAGGTTTTATGATATTTGCAGAAGAGTCGTGGAAGATGAAGGAACATTGGGTAGCAAGCGATTCTTCATTGAAACAATGCTGGCTATTAGCGAGTATGAGAATTTCTTCTTGTTGATGCAGTCTGAAATTAGATTGCAGCAACATAGCCGCAAGCGAAGGGAAGGAGAGGAGGGCAAGAAGTGAAGCTCTCCGTTGCTTTATATTGAACGAAGAAGATCTAATAACTTAGCCGCCGTTGCTCTCATGGTCTATAAAACATCTTCATTTCTTTAGATTTAAAGAACTAAGCGATTCTTGACCTCCTCTTAGTCTCTGTGTTAATGTTGTTCTACTAGTATTGATTGAAAAAGATTCACTTTCAGAGATGGTCGGAGAATATTTTACAAAACGTGGGTAAGTAGAAAAATGTCAGCATAGGCACGCAACGCAACGATTTTCTTTTCCTGTCATGATGAACTCAGCTATATACAATTGTAATCACCACTGACTACAGAGAAAGTCACACCAGAGGGACCTATCCACTAACATTCACTAACAGGGTCCATAAAACTAGAGTAAGGCAATCTAGCTAGCACAGATATACAAAATAGCACAGAAAGATTATTCCGCCCTCTTGAGAGGTGCAAAATAGAGGATTGATAGGAATAAGAGGGCAAAACTTAATGGAATGCTAGTACCGCACGATCAATAAATCGAGAGGCTGTGGTCTTCCGTGTGAGGCAAACCAGCAAAATAAGGTTTCAGCCATGTAGTGGCACGAGGAAGAGCTCTTGATGCCGCATAATCGATTATCATGTTTGGCACTAATGAAGAGGCTCGGATATGAGCAACTAGCCAAACACGACTTGCATGAGGCTTTTCAGGAACATGCTCTACAAACCATAAACCATCTGCCCGACGCATAACTAGATTGGGCTTGTCTGCATCCAGACTGAAACGAATAGCTTTCTGTTGACAAAAACGAGAAATCAGTGGTGGAGACATTACAGGCGCGAGATTGACGGTGCTAACCTTGTCGGGGACAATAGTATGCTTGACATGAACTTTCAAGTGAAACTTGCTCAAAGCATATTCTGCTCTGGCAATCACTCCAGAAGAGTGACGATCGATTTTGGCTGCGCGGATGGTGGGGATAAGCGCATGATATTGTTCGAATTGCTGCAAAGTTCGGAACACAACATCAGGGTGTGCAGGAACGTCAACAACAACCAAGCCACTGCCAGTTCTTCCATCACGACTTTGTCGCTGAATACGCTCTCCACGGCTAAGTCGGACAAGGTCGACAGAGGTCAATGCTGGCAGACCTAGAGCTTCGTAGACATCATTCTGCAGAGCAAGAGAGAGGATAAGCGCGTGACAGTATGGGAGAGACGAGGAAATCAAATTGGATGGATACCTTTGGCTGGGTGTCAGCTGAGACTGATTGTGGATTGGGTGTAGGTCCAATCCAGCTGGTCTCCGGGTAAATAAAGGATCCAGCTTGCAAAGAAGAGGGTTTGCTATAGCTTTTGATGGCTCTGGATACGTCCAGAGTAAAAGCGGAGAGATGCCCAACCATCACAGCCAGAAGGAATAAAGCAAATAGCAACTTCATAGTGATGAAAACAATAAAATGAGCTTAAAGTGAATGATGATCGAAGAGAATTTGTTTGTTCAGAGAATATGAAAATGAAGGGATGGTAGAGATTAGTCGTAATTGTTCTGTTTCTTTGTTCCACAAGAGGTGATGAGGCAGCAAGTCCAGCAAGTCCAGTGCGAATTCTTCTTTTTCTTCGTGTTGGAAGCGCTGCTGCTCACGTCGCCCTTGTCGTCCTCTCTCACTCTGCTGGCGGTGGGCGACACTGTCGTGGCAAGTTGAACCGGACCCTTTCGCCGGATCCTTCCTTCCACCACTACCTCAACAAATGCGTTTTAATGCGTTTCTTCGCTGAACAACGTGATTATTTGGCAATTTGGCAATTTGACAATTTGGGAGTTTGGGTGTAAATACATAGCAATAGAGTAATTCCATAATTACCAATAGAGGCATTCGATGATGAAAAATGGAATCAATGAGCACCGATTCATTGGAGATAATAATGTGTTGCTTAGTGTTACGGATTGAATTTCTCAACCATATGTTACTGTGTGTTGTATATTAACAGACTTTCACGATAGCGGAACTGAAAATCCTGAAGAGATGGATATGACGAGATATAAGATGGTATAAGACACTATATTGGGTAAAGACTAGAGAGAGGATGGGAACTCTCTTCTCTCCCACACAGTACAATAGCAGTCAGCGAGAGCAGCTGGATCTTCAGTGCCTTTCACAAGATCTTGAAGAGACGGATATGACAAGTTGTGAAATGCAACTGAAGATCCCGCAGCTCTCTCTCTCACACTGACTGACTGACTGACAGCTGCTGCTGCTGCTGCTGCTGCTGGCGGTGGTGTTGATGCTACACTGTGTGATTACAGAGGAGACAGAGAGAGAGTCACTATCAGCCATCCTCTCTCTCACTTGTCTTTGCCCAATATGATGTTAGTAGTTTCTTATGCGATGATGACAATCCTCTTCTTCTACTTCATCCTTTTCCTGCCGATCATTGCTCTACTTGCTGACTCGAATCAAGCACACTCGAGAGCATTAATAGTTCCTATGGGCATGAATATCTCTTTCCTTCTTCCTATGCGAGATGGAGGTATGTACTATACTATACATGTTGAACAGCTTTCCCATCTAACTAGCAATCTTCTATAGTGTTATTAAAGACAACAGTTGTCTTTCCTAACACTTATTCTAATGGCACCAGGAAAGTCATCATGAATCGCACACCTTATGGTACCCTCTCTCTAGGCCTATTGGAGAGTATATTACAAACCATAGATGTCATTTTAGTTGGTCAAGAAATTCGAGGTACAGCTCAAAGTGGAGGCTCTTTTGATTTGTGGAAGAATGATCATTATGATAGTGAAGACCTTGCTACTTGGATTCGTAGTCAACAATGGTCATCAGGAGAGATTGTTACATTTGGAGCATCAGCAGATGGATTCTCAGCTTTTGGGATCTGGCTAACTCGTCCAAACTATATTCAAGCACAGTATTTCATCTGGACGGCAGCAGAGGCTTACCCACTCTTCTTCCCAAATGGCGTCTATGCGGTGAATTTAGTCACTCAATGGTTGATTAATACCATTCCAATTCAAGCGAATCGTGTACTTTTAGAAATTGAGAGAAATGAAATGTTCTCAGATTACTGGAGAAATGTTTCATTAGAAGGTCGTTTCCATTTAGTTGAAGCGAATAGGTCAGCCTTTTGGGCGGGTTGGTATGATTTATTTGCAACAAAGACAATTGCGACCTATGAAGGCTTCAATACACGATCTTTTCGTGCTGGCCGAAGTAAATTATTTATTGACCCTTTAGGTCACTGTCAAAATGCTGCCAGTCTGTTCCCATTTGATCGTATCTTTCCTAGCTTTGGATTAGCTTATGAACTTGGGTTGTGGACCCTTGGTTTGTTGCCAGAAGAGAGTTTGAAGTTAAAGAACATTACCTTCTACGTGATGAGCTCCTTAGATAATGATGGTGTTGCTACTGGTCATTATTGGACTTCTTTAGAGACCTTCCCCACTGCTCAGCATGATCACTGGTACCTTCAACCCAATGGACAGTTGAGCATTTACCCTCCTTATGATGTTGATTGTTTGAACGACACCATTGCTAAGCGAGGTTCAACTAAATATATTTTCGACCCTCGTAATCCTGTGCCTACACAAGGTGGCAATAATCTATTTATCGAGTGTGGGCCGCGTGATCAATCTCTTGTTGACTCTCGTGCAGATGTCGTGACGTTTCAATCCGAGCCTTTTGCAGAAATCTATGCTATCACAGGTGCTGTCAAGATAACCCTGTACATTTCTACCAACGTAACTGATACAGATTTCATGGTAAGAACTATCTTATACTGTCTATTCGCTTTTGGTCTTCAGTTGATCAAATATTGCTGTTGTTGTTTCGTCAGGTTCGTGTGTCGGATGTCTATCCTTCCGGTGAAGTGTTGCTGATTATGGACAATGCAATTCGAATGCGTTGGAGAGGCCAACATATCGGGAAGTCCTCAAAACCGCAATATTTACTTCCAGGCTCAGCTTATCAAGCGAGTTTTGAAGTGGGTTTCACGTCATATTTGTTTGCGCCTGGTCATGCTATTCGCTTGTCCGTCTCTTCTTCCAATTTCCCTCGCTTTGATGTTAATCTGAACAATGGAGTTCTCCTTGCTGAAAGGCAAGCTGATGATCCTATTTTTGTGGCATCTCAGAATATCTTTCACTGCAATCTGTTCCCTTCTTTCATATCTCTTCCCAAAGTTTACAAGGAAGATCTACCGAAGCTTCGCAGGACGATTGCTTTTGGTGGTTGAGGGGGCTTTTCTCTGTAAGTACTTAACACTTCATGTGATTTAACGAATGTGACTGCAGTTGCCACTACCTGGGAAGACTCTCTTGTTCATTATCTACATTACATTACTACTGCCTATTCTTCTCCAAACGCAAGACTCAACAGAGCACTGACAAGCTCTAAAACTCAGCCTCCGCTTCTTCATCGGATGCATAGCTATGATTACTATATCGACTTTTCTTTACTGCCATGATCATCATTTCATCAACTTCTTCATTCTTCTGCTGCTTGGAGGATATAATGGAAGTATTGTCTTCTCCTCCATTATTCTCATTCAATCCTCTCTTCCGCGGCCCGTCTATCACAAGTGATGAGTCAATGCCTTCTAAATCTCGTTTCTTATCAGACTCCTCTTTTATCTTCTCAATCTCTTTCACAGTGGGGATATCAGAGAAGGTCAATCCTTTCTCCCTTAACCTACAACAAACAACACAATATAATACAGAACAAAACAAAATACATCATATTAAAGCTGAAGTAGGGATGGAGGTGGAAGAAGAAGAAAGGGTTGTGAGTCCTCCATCTCTCTTTTGCAGAGTAAGATGCTCTACCTTTTTCGCAGCTCCACGATACGATGTTGGTCAGATGGTAATTCCTTCAGTCCTTTGAAGACTGCCGGGCCATAGCCACTCACTTTACCCACTTTAGCTAAGAGCTTCAATGTTTGCAAGGAAACTTCATCTTCTTTTTTCTGACTATCCAGATACCACTGAAATATCATATCTTTGATCTGCTCGCGCTTCGCCTTGAGTTCTCCCTTAGTGAGGGACAGGCTTTTCTCAGCTTTCTCTCTTAATAGACGAGGTGTGAGACGAGGGTCCTTCCCTGCCTTGTCTAATAGCTTATAGATTACACTTTGCATATCAGAGGTTGACATGAATGGAAAGAAAAGCAATTGATTATCAACGTAATTGAATTCCGTCTATTTGTTTTGATTTTCGAACAACCTTCCTATTAAGTTAACTGGGAGGTTTATTGGGGAAACTCGTTTGCTTAAGTTAAAGAGAGAATAATGTGATCTTCTTAAGTTAACTATTCCTGAACTGCTTCCTTGTTGGTGCGAGGCGTTTGAAGAATTGCGAACAAGCAGACCTTCTTAACCTACCCATCCCCTTGTTCTGTTCTGGAATTCCTATCTTAGTAAGGTCAGATAGGTCTCGGTCATTTTCTATGGGTTTAACAAAGAGATCGTTCACTTTGGGTATCTTAACAGCAGGAACCATGGCAGCTGCTCTCTCAACATCTTCTCAGGAAGTCTCCCAACATGCTCACCCACGCTGGAATGGTAGGTTACTCAACTGAAAGATATTTTGGTATGTCTTCTTTGTCCTTCACCATGACTCATGTTGGTTACTCTAGATATCTGGAGCAAGGGTCTTCAACCTGGACAAGGTTGGGATATCTTAGCACCTTCTCCTATCTTATTGAGATATTTCCAAGAAGGGAAAATCCCTTCAGGACGTGCCTTAGTTCCTGGATGTGGGAGAGGATATGACGTTGCTCTTCTTGCTGCGTCAGACCGCTATGTGGAAGGGCTGGAGATCTCTGAGGTGGCAGTGAGAGCTGCTCAAGACTACATCGACACTGAGATTGCTACAGGCAGACCTATTCAAAAGGATCATCTCAAATTCCGCTTACAGAATTTCTTTGATTTATCCGTGGAGGATAAGTATGACTTTGTCTATGATTACACTTTTCTGTGTGCTTTGGATCCTTCCATTAGAGAGGATTGGGCCAAGAAGATGTCTGCTCTTGTTAAACCCAACGGTCTTCTCATGACCGTCATCTTCCCTATTTGGCAGTTGCCACCGCAATTTGAGGTAGATAAGCAAGGAGATTTAGGGTCTATGCTTCCAGCAAATGGTCCTCGACCGGACTCTGGCCCTCCTTTCAGAGTCTCGTTAGAAGTTGTAAAGCAGCTGCTAGAGCCGTTAGGATTTGAATGTGAAGAATTACGAATGCTGACTCCAGAAGAAAGTCATCCTAGTCGAGATGGCGGAGGAGATGGATTGAGACCTTACAGTGGAGTGGGTATGTGGCGTAAGAAGTGAATATACCCTGTAATTGCATATATTTAATCATCAGAAATTGCTCCATTTTTCGAATGATGGAATTTCCTCTTATTTGTGTTTTATTTCATTTGATGGTTTATTCCCATCACCTACAGTGTCTTGGCTTCATTTCACTGGGCGGATATTGTCTTGCTTGTGATCGTGTTGTTGATCCTCTTTGGGTCGAGGCCATCGAGCAACGTCATGTTCTCGAGTAAAGCCAGAATAGGAGTCCATGTATTCAGGTTTCTCTTTCCTAGACTCATAGTCTTGATGAAAAGGAACAGTCATGGAAGTACAAAGGATAGGGAGCTTACTTACCAGAAGGGGAATCTCCATCCCAGATAATAGCCATAGCTCACTACACCAACAGTGGTGAGACCAAGTACTGCACCTGTAATCTTCTTTGGATCTTTCAGAATCATCTCGAAGGCTTTCTTTCAATTCGAATTGATTGTGATGGAGAAGTCTATTGCTATAGAGGGACTAACCCGTAACCTTGAAGAGCACACTCCCCATGCCCGACTGCAACATCTCCCCACGCACATAGTACTTATAAATCGCGTTTGTCTGTCTGCAGCTACAGGACTTAGGAGAAAACGCGTTTCATGAGTGCGCTGGTGTTTCTTGTTCTGGAATTTGAATCAAAGTATTATGCTTTTACACAACAAGATCATTCATGTACTTTGCCATGTCTTCAATGGTGACTGGAACTTGATCAGTTTTTGTTAAAGTTCTTTTGTCTTTATCGAAGTAGCTTTGATCTTCACGAAAGTTTTCCAACATTTCAGCGGCCTCTTCAGGAGTGTATTTTTCCATCACGTAACCTTTCAATTCACAAATCACTTCACCTTTTCCTGTTCTTGCTGATTTTAAGTAAACATATTCAGTTTCAGAATCTTTTAATTCTTTGACAAAAAAACTCTTCATTCGTCTGTTCAGTAATCTCGAACGATCTGCTTTCATCATTGATTTGTTTTCGAGCAAACTCTTTCGCATTTTCAACATCACTGAAACATCCCAAAACTTCAATTGAGACTTCTTTGCGATAATCAAAATATTTTACAATCGCAAACATATTAAAACAAAGTTTATCTATTCTTGGGACACTATTAAATCCAGAAAATTCGAAATTGATTAATTTGTGGTAATCACAGTTGTTTGGCCACGAAGGGACCCCCAGTCCTGGATAGTGAAGTTAACTGCTTTAAGTTCACACGTTATGTTAACTTAATAGACTGCAATATCTCCCCACGCAAATAGTACTTGTTTACTTCATGAATCGCGTTTGTCTGCAGCTCTGGAGTAGGGTGGTTCCAGCCCCCAGACGCCCTGAGCGCAGTCCCGCGCCCTTGGGACTATTTGGGCCCACGTCCACTTTTGGGCGCCCACAGGCCCACGGGCCTGCGTGGGGCCAGATCTGGTAATCTGGCGCCTTTCCGGTAATCTGGCTTTCTATGTGGTGAATGCAGGACCTTCCTGTGGGCCAAGGGCGTGGGCCACCCTACTCTGGAGGTTCTTTCTCCCACAGAAGGAGAAAACGCGTTTTATAAGTAGACCGTTGATGAGGTGTTTCTTGTTCTGGAATTTGAATCAATTGGTGAAAGACAAGATTGACTGACCTCCTCTCTCTCTGTGACTGACTGACTGACTGACTGACTGATTGATTGGTCAAATCAAAAGTCCTAAAGACATCCTATCTCTTCATCTAAAGATAGAGCTAAGGAGTGGAGGAGAGTGACAATTCTTTCTACTATCCTCGTATATTGTTATTGTTACTATCATTTGTTATCATTTGTCACCATCAATTAGTGGGTCATGTGGACGTTATTTGCTTCCACACCCCAAGAAATTCGAAAAGATAATGAATTTGATATTCATCATCATATTAAAAAAGAGCACTTTCTACGTGAATTACTTCAACAAGAACGAATAGAAAGTCAACAACAAATCTTTCTCTTACAACGAGAAAATGAGAAAATCAAAATACAAACAAAAGAAGTTTTAACTACTTGGCAACAAGAGAAGAATATTTTAGAAAATGAAAATAAAGTATTACAAGAAAGTGTTAATAGTCATTCTCTTCAATTACAACAACATGTGAAACTTTTTAAAAAGTGTTTGGAAATGGAAGGATTTCTTTATCATATTGAAGAAGGAAATCCTATTCAAAAGACAAAATATTGTGAACAATGGCATACACTCTTACAAGAAGTTAGACAAGCGATAGGAGAGGTTGAACCTCTCTTGAAGAAGCATTGTCCAGACTTACACGTTGTATGTGAGACTTCTTCAATGATGTCATCCATCTGCTCAGAGGAAGGGAAAGAAGGAAATTTGATGACAAATCTTATGTTATCACCTGTCTCATCTGAGGCGATAGACCTTAGTCAAGACTCTTCCTATCAGATGAATGCTTCATTGTTGAATATCATCCTGGAACCTGAAGAAGAGAAATCATCATCACAGCAACAGCTACAGCTACAACAACAACAAACACATGCAGGTAGGTGGTAGTGGTAGTATTGTTGACACTTGGTCTCTAATTGCTTGATTGATTGATTGATTGATGACATGACATGATGTGATGGTGTTTGTGTGATTGTAGAACTCAATATGCCTCAAGTGAAGAGAAGTGGTAATAGCCCTGAGAAGCTAGCAGGGGAAGAATATGAGCATATCGTACATTCTGTGGGTGAATCTGTAGTCACACTCTCCGCACAATCATCTACTATCTCTTCCATTTCTGCTCACACTCCTATGGAAAGGGCGAAAAAGGCTAAAAATGTTCTGAAAAGAAGTTCCACGGCCTCTTCATCATCCACAATCTCTGCATCTAGTAATAGCATGATGACGATGAATACTCCTGTCACTTCGCCAAAGAGAGATAATCGCCGTCGCAAAGAGAATCTAGTGAAAGGGGTTATCAGTGAACGATTGCCTGTAGAAGCGCATATTGATGATGAGCTGGCTACACTTCAACAACTTTGTGAGAACTATGAGAGAGGAATTCATCATCAAGAGAAAGAGCTTGTGAATCTAAAGACAGAGTATCAGCGTGTTTGTGAATTAGAGAAGAAGACTCGTGGTGAAGTTGTTCGTCTAGAGGTATTGCTAGATCAGCGGGACAAGGACTTTGATTGCTCTGCAGAACGTATTGCGGCCTTGGAAAAGGAAGTAAAGAAGGTTACCACTCTTCTCACAAGTGAGAAGGAACAAATGACTTTTTTACAGGATCAATATAAAAGAGATGTCCAGTCACATCTTCTTGATTATCAACAACGAGAAGCTTCTATTCGATCGCAAATCGTGCAATTAGAGCAGATTAACCTTCATCAACAGGGTGAATTGGACCGATATAAGATATTGTCAGACCAATATCAGCAGCAGATTGCTGTCCTTCAGACCAACTATAATGAGGAGATTAAACGTGTGGAGGAGATGAAAACAGCGCGAGACGAAGCCATCCTCCAACTCAGTCAAGTTTGTGAAGTGATGAAACATGCGAAAGAGCGAAGCGACAATTCAGAAGCTGAGCTTGGTCAATGGAAGCGGATTGTAGACAACCTGGAAGTCAGACTGAATGTTAGTGAAGAAAATAACCATACCAACAACAACCAACGCCAAATGTATATTGAGGATCTACGAAACGTTATACAACAACTGAAAGATGAGATAATCGACTACAAAACAACAAGAAGCGAAAAACACGAACTCACCAACAAGATAGATGTCCTACTTGAAAGCTTCGCGAATCTTCGCCAGCAGTTGGTGGAGCGTGAAGACTTGCTGTTGTCTAAGGAGCGAGAGTACACTAGCACTGTGGCTCGTCTGCGAGAAGAGTTGGAACAGGAGCGGTGTCGACTTGAGGGTGAGCTAGCAACGAATCGCGAAGTTCAAACAGGGGAAATCAGTCGATTACGACAGGCTATTGGTGAGATGGAGGAGAAGCTGAAGATGACGGAGGCCAACGGGGAAGCGCAGTTATCGTCCTTGAAGTGTGAGTTAGCCTCTGTGGAGGAGTCGTTGCGAGAGAAGGAGAGTCTGTTGGGAAAGAGCGAAGAAGAGATCTCGAGTTTGAATGGCGTAATGAGTG
>VKHL01000171.1:18112-55989 GCA_015146655.1 Ochromonas danica
GGAGTCGTTGCGAGAGAAGGAGAGTCTGTTGGGAAAGAGCGAAGAAGAGATCTCGAGTTTGAATGGCGTAATGAGTGCGTTGCGCGATCTGGTTGAGCAGCAGAAGATGTTGATGAAGGATGCGGATAGTGCCCATGCTTCGATGCTTAATGAGTTGAGAGAAAGTAGTGAGCAGAAACAGCAGGATTTGGAGGCGAAACACCTAGAGATAGTTGGCGTAGTAGATCAACTTCGCCAGCAGTTGGTGGAGCGTGAAGACTTGCTGTTGTCTAAGGAGCGAGAGTACACTAGCACTGTGGCTCGTCTGCGAGAAGAGTTGGAACAGGAGCGGTGTCGACTTGAGGGTGAGCTAGCAACGAATCGCGAAGTTCAAACAGGGGAAATCAGTCGATTACGACAGGCTATTGGTGAGATGGAGGAGAAGCTGAAGATGACGGAGGCCAACGGGGAAGCGCAGTTATCGTCCTTGAAGTGTGAGTTAGCCTCTGTGGAGGAGTCGTTGCGAGAGAAGGAGAGTCTGTTGGGAAAGAGCGAAGAAGAGATCTCGAGTTTGAATGGCGTAATGAGTGTGTTGCGCGATCTGGTTGAGCAGCAGAAGATGTTGATGAAGGATGCGGATAGTGCTCACGTGTCGATGCTTAATGAGTTGAGAGAAAGTAGTGAGCAGAAACAGCAGGATTTGGAGGCGAAACACCTAGAGATAGTTGGCGTAGTAGATCAACTTCGCCAGCAGTTGGTGGAGCGTGAAGACTTGCTGTTGTCTAAGGAGCGAGAGTACACTAGCACTGTGGCTCGTCTGCGAGAAGAGTTGGAACAGGAGCGGTGTCGACTTGAGGGTGAGCTAGCAACGAATCGCGAAGTTCAAACAGGGGAAATCAGTCGATTACGACAGGCTATTGGTGAGATGGAGGAGAAGCTGAAGATGACGGAGGCCAACGGGGAAGCGCAGTTATCGTCCTTGAAGTGTGAGTTAGCCTCTGTGGAGGAGTCGTTGCGAGAGAAGGAGAGTCTGTTGGGAAAGAGCGAAGAAGAGATCTCGAGTTTGAATGGCGTAATGAGTGCGTTGCGCGATCTGGTTGAGCAGCAGAAGATGTTGATGAAGGATGCGGATAGTGCCCATGCTTCGATGCTTAATGAGTTGAGAGAAAGTAGTGAGCAGAAACAGCAGGATTTGGAGGCGAAACACCTAGAGATAGTTGGCGTAGTAGATCAACTTCGCCAGCAGTTGGTGGAGCGTGAAGACTTGCTGTTGTCTAAGGAGCGAGAGTACACTAGCACTGTGGCTCGTCTGCGAGAAGAGTTGGAACAGGAGCGGTGTCGACTTGAGGGTGAGCTAGCAACGAATCGCGAAGTTCAAACAGGGGAAATCAGTCGATTACGACAGGCTATTGGTGAGATGGAGGAGAAGCTGAAGATGACGGAGGCCAACGGGGAAGCGCAGTTATCGTCCTTGAAGTGTGAGTTAGCCTCTGTGGAGGAGTCGTTGCGAGAGAAGGAGAGTCTGTTGGGAAAGAGCGAAGAAGAGATCTCGAGTTTGAATGGCGTAATGAGTGCGTTGCGCGATCTGGTTGAGCAGCAGAAGATGTTGATGAAGGATGCGGATAGTGCCCATGCTTCGATGCTTAATGAGTTGAGAGAAAGTAGTGAGCAGAAACAGCAGGATTTGGAGGCGAAACACCTAGAGATAGTTGGCGTAGTAGATCAACTTCGCCAGCAGTTGGTGGAGCGTGAAGACTTGCTGTTGTCTAAGGAGCGAGAGTACACTAGCACTGTGGCTCGTCTGCGAGAAGAGTTGGAACAGGAGCGGTGTCGACTTGAGGGTGAGCTAGCAACGAATCGCGAAGTTCAAACAGGGGAAATCAGTCGATTACGACAGGCTATTGGTGAGATGGAGGAGAAGCTGAAGATGACGGAGGCCAACGGGGAAGCGCAGTTATCGTCCTTGAAGTGTGAGTTAGCCTCTGTGGAGGAGTCGTTGCGAGAGAAGGAGAGTCTGTTGGGAAAGAGCGAAGAAGAGATCTCGAGTTTGAATGGCGTAATGAGTGTGTTGCGCGATCTGGTTGAGCAGCAGAAGATGTTGATGAAGGATGCGGATAGTGCTCACGTGTCGATGCTTAATGAGTTGAGAGAAAGTAGTGAGCACCAACTGGTTTTGGCATCGAAAGCAGCATCGCTGAGCAAGCAACTGGAAGAGCTAAAGCTCCAGAGTGAGGCAGAGAAGGCTCTTCTTCAAGAGGAGAGCTCGTTGTTGTTTCAGCAGCTGGAAATGAGCAGGCAGCAAGGTGAAAGGTTGTCACTAGCTCATGCGGAGCAAGAAGGTCGACTGACGGAAGTTTGTGTGAGGCAAGCTCGTCAGGTCCAGATGCTATCTGAAGCTACCAAGAAGTTCGAAGAGGAGGCGAGGAGGGGCAAGGATGACTATGGTGTGATGGAGAAGGTGGTTGTCAATCTGGAGCAGAAGCTTCGGCATCTGACGGAAGAGCACGCAATGAAAGAGGAGGATTGGCGCAGCGTGACAGGTTCTCTCTCAAAGGAGTTACTTCATATTCGGGAGGAGTTGTGTGTGAAAGAAGGTGAGCTAAGCAGCAAACAGATTATGGAAGTGGATCTGAGAGAGCAGCTGAAGAGAGGTTTAGAAGAGCTAGCGTCTATGGAGAAGAAAGTGTCAGCAAGTGTTGAGAAAGAGCAGGTGTTGACTGAAACGTTGGCGACAACTCGTCAGTGTCTGTTGGAGTATCAGGTGCGAATGGAAGAAAGCGACAGCAAGAAGTCATTGTTATCTCAGCAGGAGAAAGACGACTTGTTTAACCGAATCTCAGTGCTGTCAGCATCCGCGGAGAAGGTGGATAGTCTGCAACATGAGTACGATGAGTTGGAGGCGAAACACCTAGAGATAGTTGGCGTAGTAGATCAACTTCGCCAGCAGTTGGTGGAGCGTGAAGACTTGCTGTTGTCTAAGGAGCGAGAGTACACTAGCACTGTGGCTCGTCTGCGAGAAGAGTTGGAACAGGAGCGGTGTCGACTTGAGGGTGAGCTAGCAACGAATCGCGAAGTTCAAACAGGGGAAATCAGTCGATTACGACAGGCTATTGGTGAGATGGAGGAGAAGCTGAAGATGACGGAGGCCAACGGGGAAGCGCAGTTATCGTCCTTGAAGTGTGAGTTAGCCTCTGTGGAGGAGTCGTTGCGAGAGAAGGAGAGTCTGTTGGGAAAGAGCGAAGAAGAGATCTCGAGTTTGAATGGCGTAATGAGTGCGTTGCGCGATCTGGTTGAGCAGCAGAAGATGTTGATGAAGGATGCGGATAGTGCCCATGCTTCGATGCTTAATGAGTTGAGAGAAAGTAGTGAGCAGAAACAGCAGGATTTGGAGGCAAAACACAAGGAGGTTCAGGAAGTTCTTCTGGAGACGGTAAATTCGGAGATGGCCACGAAGAAGGAATTGATTGATTGCCAGCAGTCGCTGTGTGGGTTCTTTGACAAAGTCAGCAGCCTGGAAACAGAGAAGGAGAAGAACTTGAAGATTTGCGACGACTTGCGCCAGATGCACGATAAAGTTATGGTGCGTTATGCTGCCATTCAAACAGCGTTTGTAGCGCAAGAGCGTCTGTGGCAGAGGAAAGAAGAATCTTATGAAACACAATTGAAGGATTTGTCGAAACAGGTCGAGCAGATGACCGCAGAACAACAGAAGCAAGATCTTCCTGTTAAAGAAGGAGATTCTCTTGGTGGGGTTGATGTATCTTCTGGTTCAGCAGTCTCCACAGTTACTCTTTACAAAGAGCGTCTATTACACAATCGTCATGCGGTAGCCTATGAAACAGCATTACGAGCTTTAGAAGTGGCCAATAGTCGAATTTTGCGCGAGAAAATGGAAATTCAACAAGCCTTTGTTCAATTGACCCAACAAACACAGAAAGTCAAACAGAAGTATAAGTTACATCTTGCCAAGCTACAAGACAGAATTAAATCATTAGAGGAAGATGGTGATGTTGGACCTTTTTCCAACCTTTCATCACTTGCGACTACACCAGCAGGAACGAGTAGCAAGGAAGTATTTTCTTTCCCTTCCATTCCTGTTCCTCGTGAAGCTCCTGGGGTGGAGCCAAAGTCTGCTTCCTCTTCCTTCTCCATTCTTCCCCGTCGTGGTGTACTCACAAGGAATAGCTTCATGAAATCCAAGGGCATGGAGATGTCAGTTCAAGCTGATCTTATTGATATTCCATCTCTTGAAGAGAGAAACAGAGAAGCGTTAGTATTGAAAGAGGAATTGGAACAAATTAGCCAGCGACTGAACAGTCTATTGCTTCTTCTGCCCGCTGATCGTCAACCGAGTGACTCAAAAGAGTCGAATAGTACATCTTCAGCATTGTCGTTATTGGAACGATATGTTGCCAAGTGCAGCCAGATCAATACAATGAAGGAAAAAGGGAATGATGATGATCATAGTCGACTTGCGCTCTCTGCTTGGCCGACCAGTCCCCTTCCTATGGATCTTTCGACCTCGATCATCACCCTTGATCCAATGAATGATAGCTTGCTCTTGACGGGGACACCAGTGGTTGCTTCTTCCTCTTCTCGATCTAACGAAAAGAACGATGATTTGATAATGGTAGAGGGACAACAAGAAGGAGAAGAAGTTGTGTCTCGTCGTTATGACAGTCATCTCTCTTGTTACACACTGGTTACTCAAACGGAAGAGCAACTTCGACAAGAGTTGCTTGATAGCCAACAACAAGTAGAGAATATTCGCAAGCGTTGTCGTGGTTATTTGCGCAAGTTACAAGATAAAGTCAACACATTGGAAGAACGCTTAGAAGAGAAGGATCAACGCTTTGAGGCAGTGACTAAGAAATGCAGGGATAAACTTGTCCAACTACTCTCGCGCTATCCGCCAACCAATGATGAATCCAATATTGACGCGGCTGGCTCAGAGAAGTTAATGGGTGATAACAACGATGATGTTGGATCGTTCTTGAGGAGTTGGTTGGCGTGGTTAGATGGAACATCAGATCTTGCCTTATCAAAGCCTCTTAACCAACAAGGTGGCGATGCTGAGGAGAAGAAGAGACAGTCAGTTGAAAATGCTGATGACTCTTTGTTCGTTGGTTTGAATTCAGAAAATGGCACTCAGTCAACCACAGACTCAGTGGATGAAAATGTGGACAATAGCCTCATGGTTTTCTCTCCTCCCCCTGCAGCTCCACCAGCACTTGCTGCTACTATATTAGACGAGTTGCCTCGTATCGTTCAAGACTACATAACTGCTTTGCAAGAACGACTAACCAGTTGGAAACTGTTCTATCGTAATCGTCGGCGGTCTGAGGGTCGCAAGATGAAAGATTTGCGTCATAGTTTATCTCAACAACAGCAACGTGTGCAGCTCCTTCGTCAAGAATTAGAAAGTCGTGATATTCATGAAAAGGATCAACAAGCTTATATATCATTGTTGCTTCAACAGCTTGAGTCTCAGTATCCTGGTAAGACTGAGGATGGTGGAGAAGGAAAGACAGAAGAAGAAGATCTGGATATGAGCTGTCTTGTGCAAGTTATGCGTGATATCCATTGTTCCCTACAAGAACAATTACAAACGATTGCAAAAGATACTGCTAATCTATCTCATTTCTCTCAATCTCACTCTGATGAAGATGAAATGAGGGATAAGGTGATGAACCTCAAGTCAATACCACAGGATGAAGTGATGATTGGACCAAAAGTGCGAGAGATTGTCGCAACGATTGAGCAGAAGAAACAACTTGTTCCTTCTACTCCTCCTCGCAACGGTCCTCCAAGAACTCCTCCTCGAAGTTGTGGGCCTGGTAGTGAAGCTCGTCGTGGTAGTGCAAGAAAGGATCGTCGGAGTCGTGGTGACAGCTTAGGTTTAACCCCGTCCGCCACACCTAATCGTCGTTTGACAAGTGCTGTCAATCAACTTCATTACCTGGAGCAGAAGGAAGAACGATTGCAGGAGGAGCTAGCTCTGGCAAGACAACGTATCTCCGATATGTTGGATGCCGTGGAATCCTTTCGATCTGCCCAAGTAGCTGCAGCAAATGCAAACGGAGGTGTTTCTGTTGATGTCAATGAGGATAGCAATCACCCATCCATTGCAACAGAAGTGGTCTTGAATGATACTTGTAGTAATTAATGTAGACAAAGATTGAAATGTAGTGAGAATGTAATGTAATCTGTTATTGTAATTTCCTTCTTTACTATCATCATTTACTAGATGTAATACGATGAATTAGTTCACAAGTTCATTAGTCTAGACCTGCACGTGTGAAGCCAAATTATCTTGAAGATTCAAATTGAGAGTGGTTTGAATATCATACTAGTAATAGTTATTTGTAATAGAATATCTCATAGTTTGGCTCAGTCTTCTTCTTATTCAATCGAAGTGCTCATGATGTGAGGAAGCAAACAATCACTTTTTCAATCCATCGATTGACTAACGTTTGTTTACACTCTTCTTCTTCGTTGGGCTCGAACTACACACTTCATCGTAATTTGACTACACACTACATAGTTACTGTACAGAGTTGTGCAACAATGGTGTTGCATATAAGAAGGCCGGACGTTAGAAGACGACTTTTCCAACAGAAGATAACGAGATAGAACTAATAAAAGAGAGATTTGATCCTCTGCGCTCACCACCACAATCCAGGTTCAGTTGAATTTGTCATCGATGACTTCTTTTCATCAGTTGAACTGTTCAGATAACCCTCTCGAACAGTTCGAGTTTGTCATTACAAGTACAGTACCTTCTTGAGTGAGTGAGTACTTTCGTTCACCAACCTACTAACCCTTTCATTCTTACATAGCACTCTCATTGTCAATCAATCGTGAAAAAAAATGTTTTTGGATACAATTCGTTATGCTCTGTTGCGTCATTTCTATTGCCCTCTCCCACTACCCCGTTCTTTCCCTATCCTTGGTGGAAAGAGTTTGATTGAGGTTCTTGTTGCTGCCTTTGTCATTGTTATTTCCAGTGTGATTGCTACTCAAGTCAATGACATGTATTCTGGTACCATTACCAGTATCCTTGGTCTCTTATGTGTCATCTTTGCTATGCGTAGCAACTTCCTTCTCACTTGGTTAGGCTTTACATTTCATATGATGCTTCTTTGGCATAAAGTACTTGGTATTGCTATTGTCATTGTCATGTTTATTCATGGCTTTGCAGCTGGTGCCAATTATACGGGCGTTGTCTTGGGTGTTTTATGTGGTTTGAGTTTACTCACCTATGCTATTGCTATGAGATTGAATTTCGATCTTTTCTTCTATCCACATATCATCATCTTTCTTCTTATTGCTATCTTTTCCTTCTTACACGATGCACCCATTTTTGGTTATTCTCTTGTCGTTTGGGGAGGAGAAGTCCTTATTCGTTTGTTTTTGATGCAAAGACAAGCTATTGGACAACTCTCCTTATTAGATGAAGATCATGTTCTGCTCTCTTTACCAAAGAAAACCATGCCATCCTATACTGCTGGACAATATTGCTTTCTGATGATCAAACAAGTCAATATTATTGAATTCCATCCTTTCACTATCGCCTCTACAGCGAAACAACAAGATGATGAGTCCATCTCTTTCATTATCAAAGCTAGTGGCGATTGGACGAAGAAGTTAGTAGGTTTGGTTAGTAATAACAACAATAAAGGTGAAGAAGAAGGTACTGTCTCCGCTACTACGAAAGATGTGGATGTCTTCATGCAAGGTCCTTATGGAGGACTGACCGTTGACTTCATGAACGCTGACTTGTACAAAGGTGTGTTGTTAATTGCTGGAGGTGTGGGTATTGCTGCTTGTCTGCCTCTGTACAAGCAACTCTTAGCACAAGCTGGCAGTGTGAATGGTCCACGTAAAGTCATGTTGATTTGGGCAAGTCGTCATGCTTCGATGGTCTCTCAGGTTGTTGACATGGTCAACAAGGAGACACCTACTACCACTACTGAACCATCCCAAGCCGAGGGGAAAGACGACGACAATGACCAAGTACCTACTACTACTGCTACCACTACACCTCGTGTTGAAGACCAACAGCCTGCTGGTGCTGCTGCTACTATTCCAGTGGATGTTGAGAATCAAGTGGCAACGATTAGTGAAGAGGGTGTGGAGTTGACTCAAGCGACTTCTACTAAAGCCTTTGCTAATGTATTAGACAGTCAATTCCATGTCTATCTATCTCAAGTCAAAGAAGAAGGAGAGTTGCCTTATTCATCTCTTTCTAGCCTACCCAAGGATCAACTTCATTCAGGAAGACCTCAAATGAATCTAATCTTCTCAGACATAGCTCAAGCAGTGAAAGGAATGGGAGGATCAAGAGTTGCTGTTATGGTTTGTGGTCCTGCTTCAATGGTATTTGAAGTCAAGACTAAATGTGATTTCTCCCTGTTATCTATGGGGGATAATGATATTAACAATAACAATGGCATTCGTTTTGATTGCCAAGAAGAATACTTCGAATTTTAAACAAACAACAACAACATCGTCTTCATCGTTATTATCGATGGATTGTTATTGTTGTTGTTGTTGTTATACTTGTATGTCATTTACAGTAGCATATACTATAGTATATGTAATAAGCTGATGGTGTTACATGTACTGTAACATCATCATTTTCTAGATGAATGAGTGAGTGAAAAGGTTCCTTCCTTATGGGGTTGGGGTGCCTATAGATACTTCACTTAGAAAGGTATAGTTTTGATAATAATCATCATCAATCAAGTATGATATGATAGATCATCGTCATCATTGTTCTAATGGTGATGATGATGGTTTGTTGTTATTGTTATTTATTAGTAGTAGTCAGCTGCTAGAGTTTCAATATATAATACTACTCTATACTATGTTATATGTGTTGTTGTTGTGTTAGTTTAGTGTAGACTGTCAAGAGGTTGTACTCGCACAGAGAGTATGACTTGTTGATTGTTGTCTTAGACTTGATCGTGTTGTTATTGTTGTTGTCGTCATTTGTGGAGGATGGATTTACTATGAAATGAGATGAGATCCTCGACAAAGACAAGATAGAAGAAGATGATGAAGAAGATCGTGACCTTTCGTTCAATTCGCTAGCAATCGCTGTTATCATCTACTATAGTAGTAGTCTTCGTTGCTAACGAAGTTTAGAAGGTGATGATGATGATGATGAGATTGTAATTTTGATAATTAATTCGTGGTGTTGTGGTAAAGAATTAGAACTTGTTGATTGACTTCCTAGACTAATCGATTCTAAATAGTCAACACTATTAACATGCTGAGGTAGTGTAGTATAGGTAGTCCCAATAGTATTGGGGTCCATCACTACTATTTCAATAGTATCAGTGAAACTATTCGGCCACAGGTATCTGTTAATATGAAGTCAAGGTGATTATGGTTAAGGTCAAAGACAACTGTAGTGTATTGTAGGTGTAATTTAGTCAGTCAGTGAGTTAGTCATTCATGTTAATCAGTTAGAGTAGTTAACAATCTGTCTACTTGCTATGTCATGTCATGTCATGCAATGCAATGCAGAGGTAGTTAAGACAAGATGAAGCAGAAGAGAAGAGGAACAAGAAGAAGAGAGAAGGAGGCCATGGTCAGCCAACACATGATGATGGATATATAAGAGAGAAGCAGCAGAAGAAGAAGAGCATTAATAGAGATATCATGTCATAATAGAGAGAGAGAAGGTGATAGTGATGGTTAAGGTGGTGGAAGTCATTGACTACCATCATCAACTACTTCTTTATTCCTCATCAATCTTAGGTGCAAGGTAATAACGAATATGTCCCATAGTATCCACAGGATATTCAATAACAATTGGAATATCAGGAGAAAGACTTAATGTAACAGTTGGACCTAATGCTGTTGCCTTCGTAAAGAGATTGAGGTAACGAAGAGCAAAGTTCAATTCAACAGGTTCTTTCATATCAATCACAACAGCATCATCATCCTTCTCTACCGTCGTATTCTTCTTTAACATGATATTACCTGTTCCTAAATCACCTGTAGAAGTAAATCGAATACCTTCTTTACTAACTGCAATCGTACAAGAATCACCAAATACAGAAATATCACGTATAATACGTTGAAATTCATTACTTGGCATACGTACTGTACATTTATATTCTGTTTCAGGAATACCTAAATGTTCACTTTCAATATCCATGAGTTTGAAATCAAAGTCAGAGATACGATCTTGAGAAGGTGATTCAAAGACTAGCGTGAGAGTGTCCGTCTCTTCTTCACATTTCAAAGTGACGACATCATCATTACCAGCACATTTTAAGATTTTAGCAAGGTTAGGAGTGTTAATGCCTAAGGCAAACGGTTTATCACAACGATAGTTGTCGAAGCCTTCGGACTTGAGCAGGATAGCACAGAGAGAGACATGGGATGAGTCCATAGCCTACCAGGAGAGAGGAGGGGGTAAGGGAGGGGGTAAAGGGGGGAGGGAGTGACTGTGTGGTACCTGCATGGTAATGCCTCGTTCATTACAGTCAAGATTAGCATCTGTGACGAGTTCACGAATAGCTTCAATGATCTTCTTTAAGATAGCACCTTGTAGGATCTTTGCTTCAAACATCTTCTTATCATCACAATAACAATGACAATGACAACAACATGATGTTAGAATATCATATGGTATGATATGGTATTAGATTAGATTAGAATCAAAATACAAGGAGTAGTAGTAGTAGTAGGGAAAGGTTGACTTACTCTGTATCTATTAGGGAGTAGTAGTAGTAGTAGTAGTAGTAGTCAGTCAAAGTACAAGAGACGAGACGAGATGAGACGAGATGAATGGATTTGATTTGATTTGATTTGATTTGATCAATTCTGTCTTGGCCGCACAACAACAGCAGCACTGCCACTGCCACACTGTGACTGTGACTGTGAGTGGCACATTTGAATTCAAATCAAACCAAGGGGACACAGTGGGAGATTCGGAAGATCGGATATTCGTAATATCGTAATATCGTAATATCATATTCAAAGTAGTTTAACTTAACAAGAGAGTAAACAGAATTCCAGATTTTCAGAAATGAGAGCTAAATCTCCAGACAAGGTCGATATAACGTTAGTAGTGGAGAGTTGTTACTGTGTAGTCTAGTCAAGTCTTGACTTTCTATCAACATTCTTTAGGCTGGATTATTGAAAAGTGGAAGTGGTTGAAATCAAGAGTAAGATGGAACCAGTAAAGAACGAGAAAGGTGAATGGGTCATCCCAGCTAGTCGCAGACCTGATGGCACGATGAGGAAAGAGCGTGTGGTACGAGAAGGATACGTGGTGAGTCAGTCTGTCTGTCTGTCAGTCTGTCTCTGTCAGTCTCTATGACTACTTCAATATAGACATAATACCTCACTGTGTCTGTTTCTGTATATGGCGCTTGATGCCATTCACTCATGTTGTTTGTTGTTGTTATTGTTTGTTGTTACTGGATAGCCACAAGATGAAGTGCGTGCATTTGAGACACGAGCAAGCAAGTCGAAAAGCAAAGGCATTCCTGGCTTACCACCTCCCACTACTACTACTGCCACATCTTCTTCTTCTTCCTCTGGCCCCAAGAAGACCACAAACAACAACAACAAGACTGCCACCACCACTACTACTACTACTACCACAGCAACAGCAACAACTAGCAGTCAGCCCAGACCTGCTGCTTCTACCTCGACTACCACCACTACCACTACTACTACTCCCCCTGCTACTACCTCATCTGTTAACAATGTAGAAGAGGTAAATGTCGAGAAACGTGTAAAGGCATTGCGCAAGAAATTACGAGAAATTGCTGAACTTGAAGGCAAAGATGTTACCTCTCTCTCAGCTGAACAACGAGAGAAAGTTCTTCGAAAAACATCATTAGAAGAAGAGTTAGCAGCTCTCACCGTGTAGTCTAGAAGAAGTACTGTACTGTAGTGTAGACTCGACTAGACGTCTAGTACTGTATTGTAACCATTAGACTACTACCAACCACACACCATATCATGTCTTAGCCTGTGATGTATTGTACTGGTACATGTAGTACTAATCAAGTAAGAAAGAGAGGCAGTCTTCTGTTAGTAGTCTAGCTCAGTGCTGATAATGCACGTAGTCTAGTACTGTATATTATCGTTGTATATTACTGCTGTACTGTAGCACGTCACATCACAGCAGACTCTGCTGTTAGTTGTCAATGAGTAGATCAAGACTACCACGGGAGGGAGTTATCTAACTTCTCTTTGTTACATTTCTCTTAGTTACCACATCACATCATCAAAAATCAACGAGTCAACCACGAAAGTTACTTCCAGCACTAATGAAGAGAGAGGCACGAAAACCGTCGACGCCTGCTGCCTGTCTTACACCATGTGATGATGCTAACCCTTCAATGACAAGGCCTTGCTCTGACCGACTACAATGAACCGTAAGGCAAACAAGAGCATGAAGATATAGCTAGTATCATCATATAGTATCAAATCAGAGGAGATGGAAGAAACAAAAGTTCTTCTCACCTTATACAGAAACACAATGAACAGATAGATACAGTAGATACTATACAGTACAGTAAGTAGGTAAACCAACTAGTACATCCACCAACCCACTCCTCAAATATTCACAACAGCATCATGGAATTATCATCAACTACTTCTCATCAAGAGGAACAAAGAGCGACTTGCTAAGGATGTGTTGTGGATAGAAATAGAGACGAGCGAAATAGCAGAAGAGATCATGAAAAGAACAATACACTCTAACTCTATAGTGCATAAAACAAACAAACCATACTAAACCAAACTAAACCAAACCAACAGCCATGCATAAATATCTACACCCAATAAAACCATCCATCAATATACAGTGCATGCATATTGCCATAAAGCATGTTTGTACATAAGGTTTCACCGCAAATTGGAAGAAGGTTCAGGTGTTACAAGATTGCTTCGAAAGATAGCACTCCACATGGAAGTAAACAACGATCGTGATCCTCCAGCAGGCCGCTGTAACTGTTTGCGATGCGCCTGGTTGTCGTGCTGGGAGGGACCAACCGTTCGGAGGTCCAGAACACTGGAATCATACGGACTCGAAGGGTGTAGTGTACTTCGAGAAAGTGCTGCAGGACCAACATGAGAACTAGCACTATTACCATTGACGATCGCAGTATTATTTGTCGTTCGCGGGCTCGACGAGGCAATCGCAGGAATATTTCTTCTAGTTTCACGCCTAGTGAAGAAACGGATCACAGAATGAAACACAGATCTACTGTTAGTAGTAGTGGAGCTCGCCATCATGCCCACACCACTATTATTGCCACTGCTCGGCAATTGCTGCATTGAAACACGAGAAGGTTGTCTTGCCAGACCATTGCCTCCTGAGTTCATCTTAGAAGATCGCTTCCTCTTCCTTAGTCTCTTTTTCGAACTACCACCTTGAGATAAATTACCCGCAGATGGTTGTCTTCGTAAGGATGTTGTTGATTGAGATGGAGCAGTGATCGTAGAGGAAGGAAGAGCAGCAGCAGGTCGTCTCGTGCTTGTAGCCAGGTAAGCAAATGAACCACTCGATTGAGAGCATTTCAACCCATCCTCATTCTCTCCTTCTACCACAGTGCTCATGACTTTATTAGGAGGTTCTGATGCAGCAGGATCAGCTTCCATAACCTGGGCTGAGAGGTCAGTTCGCACATTAATGGGTGAAGGAGGTTTGGCAATTGCCTTGGTATTGAAACTATTGCGTTTCAAAGGAATATTAGCAGTCATACCAGGTGGTATAACTCCTCCTGTTGTTGATGTTGCTGCAGTACTCCCTAGAGAGGTAGCTGCAAGAAGAGATGATAACTTAATGCTACCCACATTTTGTTTCTCTGTTTGCTGAGTATGTCGCTCGATAGCATAATTCTGTTCTATTGCTGCTGATATCTCTTCCTTATTGGAGAGTTTAAAATAACAAGGCAAGAGAATCATAAAGGCTACACTTTGTGGTTCGGGTAGTCGACGCATGAAATGTCTTGGAGCAACCATGATCATTGCTTTTGGATCAATTTCATACAAGAAATCACCCAAGACACGCATTAACTCACCAGTATTGACTAATGGTGAGAAGTTTTGTGGAAAGATTGGTGGCTTTCTCACTTGCAATCGATCACTACCATGAGAGCTACCAGCAATTAACATACCCATAGAGTCCATGATATCTAATGGTTGGAAGAGAATACGAAGATAACCATGTTGGATAAAGCCTTTATTGGTGACGACTGGCTTAACATCTGTATTGATAGATAGGTTTAGATTGAGTTTCCTTTCTCCATAGATACTTGCACCACTGCAGCAGCTGTCTCGACTGTCACAAGAAGGAACACCTGAAGGCATTCCTTCATCTGGTAATGGTGTGCTAACTTGAGCAGGGGAATCAGCATGAACACTAAGTCCATTATCATCATCACCTGCGCGATCATCAAATGACTGCGATGACGATCGAGAAGAGAGGATAGAAGGTACAGCGACAGGATCATTAAGTCGATTAGGAGAAGCAGCGTGTCGAATGATACTACCAATATCAATTTGCATGGCATTATTCATGATTTCAACGATATTCAAGTCATCTGTATTTCCTCGTAGGTTTGTATTGATAGACAAGTTTGTCTCTACCACCTTATCTGGACTACTAGCACTACTACTACTACCACCTGCTGTCATGTCTCCTTTATTACCACTTTTCTCATCACTCATGTCTGTCATATTAAAGGTATAAGAATCTACGTTGTCTGCTCGTATAGTTTCATGAGATGGTTTTCTAGAACCTCCAAGAGTAGTAGCTGCTGTATTTTTACTATCTAATCGTGGACTGTCCATAGTGTGTACATTGGGGATATTTCTTGCTCCAATAGCAAAATTGTCCATACTTAACGCACTGACAATAGTCTGTCCTAACATCACCTCCCTCATACGATTATCAACATTAACACCTAATCCTGTACCTTGTTTTCTGTTATTCTTGTTTCCTTTATTCCTTTCTCTCTCTACAAGATGTCGTACATTACCATATCGTGGACTGTAATAATCAATCATAGATCCAGTTTCAAAAGATATACGAATTTGAGCACTACTACAGAATTTAGCCCAACGAAAGACTAATCCTTCTAAGAAGAAGATCAGATGAGAGTAGAATGTTCGATGCGGACAGTGTGCTAGTTGTGCTGAGAGATCAAATGCCCACATTAATGAGTGCTCAGGAATTAGTTTGGACAACCCTTCTAACGCCGTGTTCATACTCTACATAACCCATATAAACCCTCATTAGCTGCTGACCGACAGCGAACTGATAACAAGAAGTCAAAAAAGCCTTACCTCTACGATACCCACACATTCTGCTTCGAAACATTTGATGTAATAACTGTTTTTGTCACGTGCTGTATAATGTTGTGCAACCAATAGAGCACGTTCAACACTATCTTGTGTATGTTGTTGAACAACCTGGAAATGATTTGCAAGGTCTGTCATTTCTTTCCAAAGCGACTTTTCATCTTCACCCGTCGTGAATCCATGTCTCACAGTCATGGAAGGAGCTGGTTGATAAAGAGATGCTGGAAGAGCTAAACTCACTCCAGATTGTTGATGAGAGTTCGCAGCTAGTCGTTTCGAAGCGGATTTGTTCATAGACTGAGAGCGACCAATATTCATCGATGCATTCGAATCTCCCCCCGTGGCAAGAGAAGCAGCCATTTGAATACCTCGAGAAATCATTCCTAAGAAAGTACCACGACTAACAGACGTATCCATGGACGCGTTGGTCGAAGTGTGGGAGGATTCACTACTGTTCTTGTTGCTCTTAAGCGACGGACCAGTCGTTCCTTTTACCGACATTTGGGTTGTTCCCCCAAAAGAAAATGTATTGTTGGATATCATTCGACGAGAAGAGGTGATCGATCGATAAAGAGTCTTCATTTTCTCTGCGTACTCTGTAGTAACTTGCAAATGCGCCTATCACATCACATCACATATAAGTATCGCAAAATTAGCAAAATTAACATTCTGGTTTATGTATGTGGATCACAGCAATATACAACAACTACTACCATGGTGCAACACTCGCTCTAAAGCTTACCTTAACACTGGATAATAAAACAGAACTGATAGTTAAGTTGGCAATTGTATTGGCAATGGCTACAGTCCGTCGCAGTTGATATCGTTCTTCCATGGAGGCAGACAACTCACATGCCAGATAGATATCATCTGCAGAGAACTTCTTCGGCTCATTGGCAGTGATCATTAACGTACCAATCTGACCATCTAGCATAATCATACTCACTCCAAGATAAGCTCGTACACCATATCGAAGATGATCCATAAATTTGGGTTTAATTCGTGGATCAGAGAGAATATCATATGAAACAAGGAAAGAATGATATCCTGGACCACGTGCATTGGTGAAGAGATGTCGATTCGAGTTTCCATCAACAATAAAAGCGGTTGACATCTATGACAACGACCAGCAGAGTAACACAACCGTGTTAGTGTGAGCAGACTACATGAGGATTAGGACGTCAAAAGAAGGTAATCTCACCTTAATTTTTCTACGTAAGATAGAAAGTAACGGCCAGCATTCTTTCGTCATAGTCTCATTCGTACGAATCCCACACAAGGACAAGGCGGTCTCGGCGAAGAGCAGCTCGTCTTGATTGACCTCACCCGACGGCTCCTCACCGCCAGCACCAGCACTACTACCAGCACTGAGTGAAGGAGGAGGTGATGACGATGACGATGACGGTGCCTGATCGTGACCTGAGGGTAATGTTGAAACTATCATGGCCGATCAGACGTCTCTCTCTTCTTATTGATTTATATATCTATCAAATCCTAGGCATGACAAAGGACAATAATAGAATAGAGATAGATAGAGAATAATAATAATAGCAATTTTCTTTGCAGTAATTTCCCAACACTGACAAGCAAACACACTTTAATTCCAAATTGCTCAATCAAGTCGTCGTGGCACGCACTGGCACTCACTTCTCTTCTCTTCCGTTGCACTTAGCCAACAGGTACTTTAAAAACTCACATTTCTGACTTTGATACAATAAAGAATCGACTTCCATGTAAACGGATCTCCGGAGTATTCCATGGAATTGTGTGGAACGCATGGTGCTGCACGACAAAACCCAAGCCAAAGGCGTCGTGGCAAGAAAGAACAAGTCAAAGGTCCGTCTAGTCCAGTCAAGAGCATGTTGAAGGTCTTTACAACCTCTTTAAGAACTACTAGATTTGTTCGAAATCTAGCAACAGAATCCAAATATCAATGTCGTATTCCTCCCCCACCACCAGAACCTAGGAAAGACAAGTTGAGATTGGTAACCTGCACGGGTAAGTCAACACTCAATCAATTGCCCAAGTTCTCTCTCTTTCTCTGTTCTATATGATTCATTGTGTGAAAAAATGAATATCTTGTTTTGTGTTCAGTGGTGATGGCCATCGTCATCGGTCTCTTCATGCTGCCCAAGACGGATGACGAGGACCCACTGGATTTCAGCACTCTCTTCAATATCCCCGCTCCTGTCGATCCTGCTGCTGCTGCTTCTTCTACTCCTTCCGAACCTGCCAGTTCCTCTCCTGCTAAAGAAAAGGGAAAGTAGAGGATGGATGATACCAGCACCACCACCGCCTCAACATTTCTAGTGTGTAGTAGTCTACTGTAGGGTGAACTAGGAGATCCTATTCCAGGGTTATTCCCCTGTCATTCTCCTTAACTCAAGTGTGGAATAACGTTAATATCAGACGATATACTGAAAGTAATCATAAATATCCAATATCTGATGTAAATTCTGTCTGAGGAACGTGTTCAACTTTTGCGGGTTTTAACTAAGAAATAATGACTTTGCTGGGTGATGGAAGGGACCAGTTCCATCACAATCCAATAAGAAGGACTTGCTAGTTTGCTATCATAACCAACACAAACACACACAAATCATGAGTGATCAAGCTGACAAGGACTATCGTACTCTACAATCAGAAACTGCCAAGCATCATGGAGGGAAAATTCCTAAAGGTTCCGAGGCTGCCAAAGCTCAATCAAAGGCTGAAGCTGACGAAGACAAAGACTTCAACACGACGCTTGTTAGAGGTATCGCGCAAAGTCAAGGCGAAAAGCCTCCTGAAGCTGTGTTGGAACACCATGTATCGCTTCCAGAGGACACGATGAAGCAGGAAGAACAGCTGCTGGAGGAGAAAAGGAGAAAGACTGAAGAGGAAATGCAGAAATCCTCTCACTTTGCCAATACCACCACTCCTTAATCAATCGACTTGCTTCTATTTCCTTTTTTGTGCCGCTTCCTTTCCTTGGCATCATTTCCTTGTTAGCATTTGAATAACTCTGTCAGAATGATGAAAATCCTGTGATGGATTAAAAGCCAAATTACTTTAATAATTGCCCAACAAGGAGCATTGATATTTCTTTCACGATACTGTGTGTAGTAAACAACTCATTCTCAAGGGTATAAAGCCAGAAAGAGTGATGTCTCACTTGATCAAGCCTGGTCATTAGCAACAGCAGGCTGCTCTACGGGAGTCTCCTCCACTGGCTGTTGAGGAGCAACTGGTTCAGCAGCAGGAGTGGATTCCTTCTCCTCGGGTTGCTCCACAGGTTGTTCGGAAGCAGGTGCTGCTTGAGCGGGCTGCTCAGCAGCAACAGGTTCGGCAACAACTGGCTGTTCCGCAGGAGTCTCGACAACTGGAGCTGGTTGCTCCACAGGTTGCTCTGGGGCAGGAGCTTCGGGCTCTGGTTGAGGAGCAGGTTGTTCAGGGGCAGGAACCACAGGCTCTGGTTGAGGAGCAGGTTGCTCAGGGACAGGAACCACAGGCTCAGGCTGAGGAGCAGGTTGTTCAGGAGTGGTCTTATCTTTGTTGGACTTGGTGCTCTTCTTATGCTTGTGCTCAGGTTCAGCAGTAACTGGTTGTTCAGGAAGAGGTTCTGGCTGAGGAGTAACAGGCTCCTCTTCCTTGGGTTGTTCCACAGGTTGTTCTACTGGTTCAGGAGTGGTCTTGTCTTTGTTGGACTTGGCGCTCTTCTTGTGCTTGTGCTCAGGGGAGGTCTCAGGAGTAACTGGCTGCTCAGCTGGGGTCTCCACCACAGGAGCGGGTTGTTCAGGCACAGGTTCCACAGGAGCAGGTTGTTCAGGGGCAGGAACTTCAGGCTCGGGCTGAGGAGCTGGTTGTTCAGGGGCGGGAACTTCAGGCTCTGGTTGAGGAGCAGGTTGTTCAGGGGCAGGAACCACAGGCTCTGGTTGAGGAGCAGGTTGTTCAGGGGCAGGGTTGGTTTTGCCATCCTTGGGCTTGTCCTTCTTGTTGAGCTTATCCTGAGCTTTATGCAAGATATCATCCACCACAGGTACGATATCCTTAACAGGAGGGATAGTAGCACTAATATCCACATGATGAGGAACCTTCACAGGAGGAAGCTCAGGAACCTTCACAGGAGGAAAGTTTGGAATGTCCACATCAATGAGCGGTTGATGGGAAGGTTCAGCTGACGGATGAGCAGTAGGCTTGGCTGTGGGTTTCTTTGATCTCAAATACTTTCGATATTCCTCCTAAACACAATCGATTCAACAACAAGAGGTAACAAGCAGGACACAAGACAAGACAGCTCAAGCATGTCTTACAGGAACATATTGAACCCAAGGAGCAGCAGTAGGGCCTTTCACAGGAGAAGGTGTCGGAGCTGTCTTCTTATAAGGATCGTATGCATCGGGAATATATTGAGACCAAGGACGCGTATCATCACCAGCAGTGGCGGGAGAAGAAGAAGAAGAAGAAGAAGAAGATGAGGAGGAGGAGCTGTCTTTACTGGACTTCTTGTCGTGATGATGGTCTAGTAGCACATAACACAGTCCCATATCAATCATGCAAACGATGAAGACAAGTCACTAGGCTAACCTGTTGGTGATGTCGAAGCAGCAGGTGGTGGGGGAGTTGGATGGGAGTAGGACACAGCGTCATTCACACAGTAGCAACGATTGTCCAATCCCACCGTGAGTGAGCAAGTGCGAGAATGATGAGGTCCATAGATCCAATCACAACAAAATACTTCACCGGACTCATCCTAAACAATCATAAGAGATCAAGACAGAAGGCAGATCATTATTCTCTGTTTGAACACAACACCAACAACAATAGCAACACCAAAAAACAAAACCAACAAATTTTGACATAAGGACAGCTTCTAATACTAACCTTGTAGGTAGAACAAGAATCACTACAACTTGTCTGACAAGGTGAATAGAGTGAAGGAAGATGACCATGAGAGAGTTGTTGGTCATTAGTTTGCACTCTGTTTAATGTCATCAACCCCAAGGCACCAAGCAAAACAAAAGAAGCAACCAGAGTCCAATAGCGAATACGAGAAGATGTTTTCACAAGATTATCTTCTTCTTTAGATAAAGAAAGAGTGTCTTCATGAAGAAGAGAAGTAGTCTCTTCAACATCTTCTTGTTTGGAATGTGGAATTTCAGCATATCCTTCTGATTCACGCCATTTACCAGTTACAGCTGAAAAGACTTTCATGATGATAGAAATACTTCTTCTGAAGAAAAGAAATAATCAATAGTGAAGGATAGATGGATAAGGTAGGATTCAAGTGGTATGTCAACCGGCAGACAGACTCAAATAGTCCAACAGTTTGGTTCTTGTTGTTGTTTTGTTGAAGACTTGCCTCAGCCAGGAGATCGCAGCATGGAGATCCATGGAATCCATCTACTTTCCATGGCTGATTCCATCATCGTTTTTTGTTTCATTTCTTGGATATGAAATGTATTGAATGAAGCCTAGCAGAAAGTTGCGAGAGACCATTGACTGGATTCAGTCAGGATGTTGAGTTCAGGTTCTTAGAAGTGATAGAATGTGGTTACTAAGCTCTGATGCTCACCCCATATCTTTGTTATCAACACATTGTCATACTGTAGTTACAGCTATTCTATAATAGGAGGTTAGCATTTATTTCCTCTTGCTCTTCGACTTATTACTACCTCCTCCTAAAGGTGCACCTGGCCTAACAGATCCTGCGCCAAGAGATCCAAACGAACCAAATCCACCTAGTCGGACAAAGCAATTAGACGATAACATTTCACTATAAGGTTAAATACAGGAACGTACCTGGAGCAGCGGGAGCGTTAGATGAAGCAGCCGCCCCAAAGGAACCAAAAGCAGGTGGAGCGGCAGTTGTTGAAACAGACAGTCCAAAGCCAGGTGTTGTCGCTGCAGGAGCTGCTGGGGCACCAAAAGATAGTCCACCACCAGTACCAAAGCCACCTAACGTGCTGGTTCCAGCAGCAGGGTTCGTGCCATTGGTAGGTGCTGCAGCAGGCGTCGTGCCAAATCCAAATCCAGTCGTAGTGGTAGCAGGAGCTGTAGCACCAGTGCTGGTGTTACCTGTTAATCCAGCGCCAAACCCAAAGCCTGTTGTCGCTGTTCCTGCCGCAGGTAAAGCAGTTCCAGTAGTGGCCGCCGGTTGACCAAAGCCACTGAATCCGAGAGAATTAGGAGCAGTAGTGGCACTGCCTGTAGCGCTAGTTGACACCGCAGGAGTGTTGGAGGCTTGTTGGAGGTAATAACGCTCAGACTCACTTTTAATACGTTGTTCAGCTTGTTTCTTCTCAGCCGCTTCTTTGCGATCAGCTAATTCAAAAGGACTAGGCTCTAATGCCACATCTCCTCCTCGTGCTGCTCGACGACGAAGATATTCCGATCTCATTTCTTCTGCCATTTGATGAATAACCTGTACATCTGCAGCAATTTGACCAAAGATCTCTGCTTGTTGTTTAATCAATGTCAACAATTGTGCAGGTCCAATCTTCGTATTAGATGGTGGGATATTAGCTCTAGGTCGAAGATGAATAACAGATGATGAACTTTCTTGTTGACTTCTCAACCTTGCACTCACAAAGCGTTCTAAGTTAGCCACAGTGGAAATAGATTCCTCTAGACGCTTCTCTAACTTCTCTAAGGACAACGTATAGAAGCGATTGGGAAGAATCTCATCAAGTAAGACTGTTCTACCACCAGAAATACCTCCACCACGATTACGAATTTGATTTAAACCATTTGAAGAAGCAATACGATATTCACGGTGAAGCGTTTTCATCTCATCAAGAAATGGTTTTATTGTTTCTTTCAAATTTGATTGATACGTTTCCAGTTTAACCACTTGTAAATGCAAGATTTGTAATGTATCGTGTAATTCATGTGCTGCCTTATTCTCCACGCGACTTTTAATCGCCGCTAAAGTGTTACGCATGGGTTCTTTAAATTCTCGGAAAGTTCGATCAATTTCATCACGATATGGTTGAGGAAGATCACTGTATTTGGTTTCCAGAGGAATCTTCTCCTCTAGAACAGCTGGTTTTGCACCTCCCATGCCACCAAAGCTGAGAGAGGATGTCGTTCCTAAGGTTGAAGTAGCACCAAAACCAGTTGTACCAAAGCCGGTAGTGCCAAAGGAAGTGGTAGGAGCCGTTGTACCAAAGCCCCCACCAGTTGTTGTTCCCGTCCCAAATCCAGACAAACCAGAGGTTGTACCAAAGCCAGTGGTTCCAAAGCCAGTAGTTGCAGGCTTAGCAGCTGTATTGGACGCACCAAAGGCACCACCACCTAATGATCCAAAGCCTCCAAAGCCCCCAGTGGTACCAGTCGTCGTCGTGGCAGCTGGAGTCCCAAATCCACCAAATGTTGGAGCAGCACCTGTTGTAGTTGAACTACCAAAAGCTGATCCACTTGATGGCGCACCAAAGGCATTGCCACCGGTTGTATTAGATCCAAATGCTGAAGGAGATCCAAACCCTGTCGTTGTGGTCGAAGTACTACCAAAAGCAGGTGCTGTATTTGTTCCTCCTAGTCCAAAGGAAGGTGTAGTCGTGGACGCTCCAAAAGCCGGTGCTGTCGCAGTAGTTCCAGTAGTGCTTCCAAACGCGGATGTCGTACCAAAGCCTCCAGTGGTGGTGCCCGACGGATTGGAACCAAATCCACCCACAGAGGGAGTAGTACCAAAGGCTGAAGTCGTACCACTAGGTGCTCCGAAGGCAGAAGATGCCCCAAAGGTGGTGCCACCGACTGCTGGCGCTGGACTGCCAAACCCCGTGCCAGTGGTACTGCCAAATGTTGTGCTACCTGCTGGTTTCGCACTACCAAAGCCAAAAGTTGCCATTGATATAAGATAGAATTAGATAGAAAGATAAAGAAAAGAGAGTGGAAATTTCTTCTTTATTTTTAAAATAAACAAGAGCTTTCTTTCTCTTCTTCTCACTCTTCTTCTCGACCAACAACTCCATCCTCTCATCACCCCAAACCTAGACCTAAACCCAGACTTCTAGACTTCTAGATTCCTAGATCTAGATAAGCCAGATCACCAGACTTGGACAAACCCGCCGAGTACTTCAAGAAACGCGTTTTTGTCTACTCACCAAAGAAATTCCAACAATTGGTGAATTAATTCATTCCCTTACTGTGTCATCATATTGATCACACATAATCAATCCCTCATCCCCACCTACCCACGTATTTATATAACAAGACAATAGTAATGAAGAAGAGGTCAGCAGTGTTTGATGAAGAAGCTTCTGATGAAGAAGAACAGCAAGAAGTCGAGCAGAGCAAGAAGAAGAAAGCAGCGGTGAAGGAAGCTGTAGAGGAGGAGGAGGAGGAGGAAGGTCAGTCAACACTCACACAGACTATGCATACTATACACACTGTAGACACATTGACATACCCCCACTGCCCCTACCCCTTCGCCTTGTCTCTCATCATCATTGTTTATCATCACCACCACACTGTGATACTGTGATGCAATAGTTAAACCTGCTGCTAAGAAGGCCAAAGGAAGTGGTGGAGGAGAAGCTGTCTTTGAGCTAGGTAGACAGTACTTCTCTCTCACTAATGGATGACGTGTCTCATCACTGCCACTACCCTCCTCCCTGTGCACCATACCATCTGTTAGGTGGAAAGAGGAAAGCCTCAGTGAGCACCTTCAAGGGGAAGGTCTACATTAACATCCGCGAGTTCTACGAGGACAAGTTGACAGGTGAAGAGAAGCCTGGCTCCAAGGGCATTGCCCTCACCATCGAGCAGTGGAAGGTTCTTCTCAGTCAGGTCAGCCTCTCACCCTTCTCCTCATGACTGACTGACTGACTGACTGACTGCTCCTGTATTGCTGTCTTGTGGTCTATGTTTCTTATAGGCGGAAGAGATCAACGCAGCTGTTGCAGGTCGATCAAAATAGTCTAGTTGATGATTGCTCCTCGCTTTAACCTCTGCTGTGATTGATGATGGCTGTGGTGGTGGTTGGATTAGTCTTAGTGTAGGGACAATGAACAACTGTATGTACAGTCTCGATAAAATGTTGTAGTGAGTGATGTAATATCAACTACTTGGATTCTTCCCTCAATACTGTCTGGTGATGTAAATGAAGTAAACTTTGCTCCTCTTTCATCTTTTATCCTTCGTTTGTATCATTATTTTCTGCTTGACCATGGCTAGAGGGTGAGGGAGAGAAAAAACTGCTTATTGCCATCCTATCTTTGACACTTTCTATGCCCTTTGGTCCAGAAAAGGCACACCTTTTCCACCATCAAATAGCAAAGACTTGGAGACACATATACAAGATTGGCTAATTTGATTACAGACAAACAGGTATCCACGTTCACTAACACTTCCTCAAGCAGATATTAGCGAACTTGATGACCATGTGGATGTAGTTCTGTGAGTGCGGATGATAAGTTGGATGGTAACTTGCTTGATACTACAAGCACTATCGATAGTATGATTGAATTGCATCTGATATTCAGGCGGAAACTTCAAAATTGAAAGTTATAACTCAAATAAACAGAACTATGGGTTTTAACCAGAGGAGTTTAGCAAGCACAGCAGGATGGTTTTTAACTTCAAAATAGTTAGATTTTGGATGTCTAAAAACTACGATTGGTTTTCCAAAAAACAACCATTTTGCAGTTAAAACCCATCCTTTGGACTCTGGACTGTGGAGGGTTAACTTACCGGGCCAGACAGGCTAAGGGCACATGGCACATAACATGGTGTGTGGTTGGTAGTCCCCGTTCAATCCCGCATCACCACAAAACAGAAGTTTGATAACAGACATCTTCTCTTGTTATTATCTTTCTATCCCTATCCCTCTCTCTCTCTCTCTTTCTAACTGACAAGACAAACAGACAGACAGACACCTTAGACAAAAATGATGCAATGGATTGATTTTTGTCTTTGTTTGTTTATTTTCCATCCACATGATGGTGAAGTTCATGCTTTCTCACTTTCTCCACTTCCACGTATGACTTCTTCTCACCTTCTTTCTACTCGTCTTTTACGCCCTATTTCGACTCAACTTCAAGACAACACATCATCATCTTCCTCTTCCTCTTCCTCTTCCGCTGATAGTACTACTTTTGACAGCTCAGCTATTCCAGTCACTCCTCCCATCCCAGCCCCTTCTCCTCCAAACGAGTGCTACGCTCCACCGCGGCAGGTGGTGACCTTACAACTGCAGCCAATGCAGACTGTTCTCCATACATTTCATACTCAACAGCCTCCCACTTTCAGTTCCCAGATTTCTCATACCCTTCCGATTGCTGTCATCGACAAGTCGCAATATGACGAATGGAAAACTATGGTCGAGGAGAATGTTCGGCTAAAAGAGAGAATTTCTCTCCTAGAAGGGGAATATACAAAGCGGTTAACAAAAATAGATGTTGAGATCGACCAACTACAAGGTGCCCTTAAAACTTTGACGGCACCTTGTAGTTGGCCGATCTCAACATCTATTTTTGTTAACCGCTTTGTATATTCCCCTTCTTGGAGAGAAATTCTCTCTTTTAGAATGAGACACTCAAATGCCGTATTGCAAAGCTTGAAAACCGTAATTCTAACGTGGAAGGAAAATTAAACGAATTAGAGTTGAGGCTTCAAGCCGAACGCTATATTTATGCTATTCAAGATCTCAACAGTTTGGAGGAACTAGAGAAGAACATTCCCGCCCACAGCAAGAAATTAAGAAGATTGAGGAGTGGTCGTTATGCTCCTGTCCGTTTTATTTACGATGACGATAATGATAAGGTGGTACAAGCTAAAATCAAGTTTACCTTGTTGAAATTAAGATCGATTCCTGATCCCTTGAGAGATCATATTGAGAGACTTTACGGTGGGGGCATCATCACAGGGATCTACAACTATATGATGACAAAGTTCTCGGAGCATGAAGTAATTGATGTTTCTTTGGATTCAGAGGATGCAGCCTGGTGGGAATTTTAGTCGTGCTTACGCTTGGCTTCTTGCTGCATAAATGTTGTCTGGATCTTGTAAGAACACTTCTAAATATTACTACGTAGTATTTGTACTTTACTGCGATTATCACTCACTCTCTCTCACACACACAAGCATATTTGCCTGACACAAGCAAATGCATCCCACGGACAGCGGAACGAGTATTAAGTTTGGTGCGCATAGTAAGAAGACCAAAGCGCCTTATTGGGCTGCATTGCAGTAGATGATGAAAGCAATGAAGGGGCATCAGCGCTCATGCGCGCACCACAAGCGCTCAATCGAGCCAGTCACAGTAGCCAAGGTGCAGGTTACTTCGTGTACTGTAGGCACATGAGTGAGCATGCCTTAACGGTGGTGGCTATAAAAGGGTACTCAGGAACAGTAGACTTGCAAAGAAAATGCCCCTAGTCACATTACTACCATGATCATTCATTATTCTTAGCACTACTAATATGATTTATGTTATGTTCATCAGATTTGCTGCAGTACATAGGCTGCGATATTGCATTCGACAATAGCCAAGGCATATTCACAGCCTACTATTGCCACTAATAAATGAACAAATAGACATACGAAAGCACGAGATAAACACCTTCAACAATATGGTGCATGAGAAGCATGGAGACATTTGGCCTTCAGTCAAATGCCTCTCAAGAATGAGAGCAGGAATCAATGGGAAGGGAATATGGACAACTAACAACTTCACTGCCCATTCTTCTGCCTTCACTCTCTTCTCCCTCGTCCTCGCAAGAACTGCACAACAACTACTAAATTAATGCTATCACTAGTACAACTATTACTATCATTACTTAAACAATTCCAATCAGACAATAAGATGATGACACCAGCAACAGAAAACAGGGTCATTACACTTCCTTAGATGAAATCGTCTTTTGTCGGGGAGATGAAGATTTAGATCAATGCGACCCTTAAGTTGCTATTAGTGAATAGCAACGCTATGGCTGGACAATCTTATGATTGATTAACTCCAGAAAATAGAAATACATTCAACAGCATTTGCGGCACCCACTGACGTAAAACGTCTTCCTGCTTTCTGCAGTAGGCAGGTTGCTTCGAGGGCACTGCAATAGGCTGAGATGTAGACTCGATGGGTAGCATACTGAGCTGCGAAGAAGGTTCTTTCGTTTGCTGAGTGCTGGGTAGACAGGTGGGTTGAGAATATATAAACGCACACCATGTCCTCGTCACCCATGCACTCAACTTCTGAACCCAAAATAGCATCACAATATGACAAACAAACCATCGAAGTCTCGTCTGCATAACAATCTGGCCAGATAATGTCTCCATCAAAGACATGATGAATGACAAGCAAACTAAACAATAAACAAAACAAAACAAACACAACCCACTTCTTCACCTTCCATTGAGAATAGATCTCTCTCTCTCTCTGTAAAACATTCTCACTGAGCAACTTTCTGACAACCAGCTCTCGTCATCAACAACATCACTGTTGTTGACCCTTGCACACCGCAAGACATCTTCTCACGAGAGAGAAGGCAGTCTGTGTTCCAATAGCTCTTACTAACTCCTTATGTTGCTAGTTCTCATCCTCGCAGCTGCTGCTGCTACTAATACTTCCACTTTTACTCTCTGACATCTCTGAGTCAGACAACAACTTAGCCAAACCTTTATAGCAGGGACGTGTAGCAATGTCACTCGTGGAATAGGATGAACAGGAATCTTCACCATCGCTTGTGTCAATCCAAGGAGGTGTATTATCAATCCTACCACTTGATATGCTGCTATAGTCACTGTGGCTGGACAAGCTAATGCTCGCTTCACTCCACAGATCGCCTTCAATTCGAAGGTGACTCACCTCCACACTCCTCTGATTGTGTAGATTATACAAGTCCTCCTCAGACTCCTCACTATTATAATCATCACCGTCATGATGCTTCTCATTTAACAAACTAGCTTTCTCCTTCTCTCCTTCCTCTTCTCCATCCTCCCTCCTCACCCTCTGATCATGAAAATTGTGAGTACCAGCTTGTCCTTCCCTCCAACCCTGTTTCCCACCAACACCATCACCTTCCTCCCGCACATCATCTTCCTCTTTCTCCTTCTCTTCATCCTCACCCACCCATTCAGCCATAAGTGCAGACTCAATCGTTGCTCGAGACAACCGATACGATGACAACGCCTTGTATTGGCTGTAGACAGACATGCCCACCGACACCGAGGTCAGAAATAGAATCAACAACACCATGAAGGCCTCATACATGGACTCCAACATCTTGTCCTTCTGCTTCAGCTCAGACCATGCCAAAATCACTCCTGCCAACACGATGGGTGCAAAGAAACGAACTAACAACCGTTGTTGTGACATGGACAGTCTTGTCAACAGCCAAAACCACACTGATGATCTTCCTCTCTTGTCTCCTTCTCCCTCTCTGTCTCCCTCTACAGATATTCCAGGATCTGGTATCACTGAACCTCTCCTCTTCTCCCACCACCTCTTCGATGCAGATAGAGAAATGGTCGGAACTGCTGAAGCAGACATACCGCGCTTTCTATACCATGTTTGTTCACACGAAACAGGAACTATTCTTGCAGGAGACCTAACTTCTACCTTGTGGACAATCATTTGATTATCTCCATTCTCTCCTCCTTCTCTGTCTGCCTCAGCCTTAGCCTTAGCTCCGCTATCATCCAACGCCAACGCTATCATCTTTGCTTCGGGAACGCCTACACACACCTGTTGTCTCAACAGATTCTCCATGAAAACAGGTACACTCTCTTGATCTCTCTTTTTCACTCGTCTTCTTCCTGTTCTCTTCACACATACCCATATCACCTCATCCACCACCTTCACCAACTCCGCGTACCCTCCCAATAACACCTCCTCATAAACCAACCCTGGGAAACCGAAATCTACCCACAGGATCTCCACCGTCGATACGAACACCACATCCATCGCCCACTGAATGCAACATGCCTGCAAGAAATTACTTTGCCACACCTTGCCACGATTCAGACCTTTCAAGAAAATGAAGAACAATGCTCCCATAACTGACATCATTACCAAGAGACCAAACATCCATTGAACTGCTTTTGGCACTCTCGGAGGTGGTAGTCGGTAGCTCTTCCATATCGTTTGCCACAAGATTCTTGCGGCTTCTTTGTCACGCTGATAAACAACATTGTACAGATAAGCATGCAGCAAGGTCGCTGCTTTGCCATTTGAATCCTCTGCATGGTGCAACAGCTTGTGCTGCAACTCCAACATCTCCCTATGGCTTTTCAAAGATATGAACACCTTGGACACACCTGCTTTCTCCTCCTTAATCCCTCGCATTAATGGAAGCAACGGCAAGCCAAAGCAACTTCCCCCATTGGATTCCACTTGACTGCATTCAGGTTCTTCTTCTCCCACATCCAAAGAATCGTTCTTCGCATCGCCCTGAATAGATCCTTCCCTCACTCGGCGTTTCCACATCTTGTCAACCTCTTCCACTTCATTCAATCGATCAAGGAATGCGGCTCGTGATTCTGATAACATCTCGGAAACCCTGCACTCCGCCACACGACCAAGTAAGTCCATACCAACCAACTCACCCAAGAAGTACAAACTCAATGTCCACCATAATGCACCTTTCTGCTTCCTTTTCCCTCTCTCCCTATCTTCATTGTCTGCCTCCACACTGGGAGCTGTCACCATCGAAATCAATGCAGACACCATCTTTGTTACTACCGCTGAAATGAACGACACAATCACAGTGACCAACAGGGTGGCCAACAAAGATGCGTTTGGCTCGGAATACTGACACTGCTTATGCAACTCTTCGTCTGTCAAAGTCGATGATATGGATGTTGTGGATAACACTGTTGTATGTTTCGACTCTACTAATGTACCTGCACTCACAGCTTCAGCTGGAGTCCACGAACAGTAGGCTTGGCTCGAATCCAAAGGAGATTTCCTCAGCAAACAAGATGCTTCCGTCACATGCTGCTGACAGGATCCATCATCATCTGGGTATTGCAAGTCATACAACCATGCCAGCAAAAAGCAAGACAGTGTGAAGGATACAAGCAACTTCATCACATCAAATGCTTTCTCCCATCCTTCACTTCCTTCCTTCCTACCCCTCCCTGGCTTTGATTGGTGCTTACTATCCGGTTCCCTTCTCTTTTCTTTGTCTCCGCCTTTTCCTCTTCCTCCTCGACCATGCCACCCAACTACTGACACCATGAGCTTCAAATACTCATGATCACCACACAGCTCACTCCACAATCGATTTAGCCAACCAACAGGATGATAGACTTTGGGCAGGACTGTCTTGACATACCGCCTCCATTCTTCTCTCAACTTCTCTCGCTCACTTCTCCCTCCTTCATTCAAGGGCGTCACCACCCATCTCCTTCCTCTCATCGATGAAAACATGGTGCCCATCACCTTGACCACTTCCACGGATGGCCACCCGAACAAGTCCACAGGCAAAAAGAAACTCGCCATCAACAAGATGCACATCAGCCACAGACCTCCAAACGTTGCCAATACCGAGGTCGTGTCTTCCACTGTTGCCGAAGACATGCTTCCAGCCACTGACACTGTCGCCGAAAAGTCACCCGTCACATAGTTAGACGTCACTGCCACACTCACCGAACTGGCCGAAGTGGGCGATGATGAAGGAGGGGAGGTACTACTGCTGCTATTGCTATTGCTGAAGCCGCATTTGCAAACCACGTTCGAACCAGATGATGAGACCACTGTGCAATAGTTACTGTCCATCACCCTGTAGGTGTTCATATCGATCACGCTGCATTGGAGCTGGGAAACTGGACACTGCTGTTCTACCTTTGCTGCTGCCTTGCCGGAACAAGTCAAGTTGTACAGCACATTTGCATCCGAGCAATTGAATATGACCTGCTCTTTCTTTTGGGTAGTGCAATTATGGGTGAAGATAGTCACTGACGAACTATTCTTAGAAGATGCAGATGAGGATACTACAATAGTGGCAGTGAACGCGGCACCACTGGAGGAATTCGACACCGTCACCGTTACCACGGGTGACTTCAACACCGAGGCTAAGGCACTGGCATTGGAATTAGACGATGATGAAGACACAGTTGTCACCGTCACTGTCGCCGTAGAAGAAGAGCTCATCCCACCGATTTGAACTGATTGCCCTGACACATTGACTGCTGCCGTGCTACTATTTGAAGGAACCACTGTTGTCACAGATGACCCTATCAATCCTGTAGGATGAGATGTCGGCTGTCTTGTTGGAACTGTGCTCGGTTGATCAGATGGCTGCGATGACGGCTGCCCTGTTGGTGAACAGCTAGGTTGCCTCGTAGGTTGGCCTGAAGGCTGGGAAGTCGGTTGCCGACTCGGTTGGCTGCTTGAAGGTCTACACGTGGGCTTATCAGATGGCTTAGAAGAAGGTTGAGCAGTTGGTTTCGAAGATGGCTGACCAGAAGGAGCGGTGGAAGGATGTACACTTGGTGTAGTCGAGGGTTGACTTGTTGGTTGGCGCGAAGGTTGACCAGATGGACAGCTTGATGGTTGGCGACTGGGTTGCCCACTCGGAGTACTGCTGGGATCAGCAGTGGGACATGCCATAGGTTGCTTGCTGGGCACTGCAGTAGACTGGCCACTTGGCTTCGATGAAGGCACCGAGAATGGTTGTTGTGAAGGATGAGAGGTGGATTGCATACTGGGGCTTGAAGTGGGTTGACTAGAAGGTCGTTGACTCGGTCCACTGCTCGGCACACCTGTAGGCCTGTAGCTTGGGAATCCACTGGGTCGATCAGAAGGCTGACCACTGGGTTGAGATGAAGGTTGGGAAGAAGGGTAAGATGTTGGCCTAGCACTGGGCTGACATGTAGGCTGAGAACTTGGTTGAATAGAGGGTTGAGAACTGGGCTGACAGCTCGGATGACCACTTGGTGAGGTAGTTGGCTGCCCTGTAGGATTTGTGCTGGGTTGTAATGAAGGTTGGGTAGAAGGTTGACTCGTTGGCTGAGAGTTGGGTTGACCACTGGGTTGAGATGTGGGTTGACTGCTTGGTACACCTGAAGGCCTGCAGCTTGGGGATCCACTGGGCCGATCAGAAGGCTGACCGCTGGGTCGAGATGAAGGTTGGGTAGAAGGTTGACTCGTTGGCTGAGAGTTGGGTTGACCACTGGGTTGAGATGTGGGTTGACTGCTTGGTACACCTGAAGGCCTGCAGCTTGGGAATCCACTGGGTCGATCAGAAGGCTGACCACTGGGTTGAGATGAAGGTTGGGAAGAAGGGTAAGATGTTGGCCTAGCACTGGGCTGACATGTAGGCTGAGAACTTGGTTGAATAGAGGGTTGAGAACTGGGCTGACAGCTCGGATGACCACTTGGTGAGGTAGTTGGCTGCCCTGTAGGATTTGTGCTGGGTTGTAATGAAGGTTGGGTAGAAGGTTGACTCGTTGGCTGAGAGTTGGGTTGACCACTGGGTTGAGATGTGGGTTGACTGCTTGGTACACCTGAAGGCCTGCAGCTTGGGGATCCACTGGGCCGATCAGAAGGCTGACCGCTGGGTCGAGATGAAGGTTGGGTAGAAGGTTGACTCGTTGGCTGAGAGTTGGGTTGACCACTGGGTTGAGATGTGGGTTGACTGCTTGGTACACCTGAAGGCCTGCAGCTTGGGAATCCACTGGGTCGATCAGAAGGCTGACCACTGGGTTGAGATGAAGGTTGGGAAGAAGGGTAAGATGTTGGCCTAGCACTGGGCTGACATGTAGGCTGAGAACTTGGTTGAATAGAGGGTTGAGAACTGGGCTGACAGCTCGGATGACCACTTGGTGAGGTAGTTGGCTGCCCTGTAGGATTTGTGCTGGGTTGTAATGAAGGTTGGGTAGAAGGTTGACTCGTTGGCTGAGAGTTGGGTTGACCACTGGGTTGAGATGTGGGTTGGCTGCTCGGCACACCTGAAGGCCTGTAGCTTGGGAATCCACTGGGTCGATCAGAAGGCTGACCACTGGGTTGAGATGAAGGTTGGGAAGAAGGGTAAGATGTTGGCCTAACACTGGGCTGACCTGAAGGCTGAGAACTTGGCTGAACAGAGGGTTGAGAACTGGGCCGACCTGAAGGCTGAGAACTTGGTAAGGTAGTTGGTTGCCCTGTAGGACTTACACTGGGTTGAGATGAAGGTTGGGAAGAAGGATAAGATGTTGGACTAGCCCTCGGCTGGCCGGTAGGCTGACTTGAAGGCTGGGAATTTGGCTGAATGGACGGTTGAGAACTGGGCTGACAGCTAGGTTGACCACTTGGTAAGGTAGTTGGTTGCCCTGTAGGACTTGTGCTGGGTTGAGAAGTTGGTTTTGATGAAGGTTGGGAAGAAGGTTGTCTCGTTGGCTGAGAGCTGGGTTGACCACTGGGTTGAGATGTGGGCTGACTGCTCGGCCTACTGCTCGGCTGATTGGTTGGCTTTGCTGTTGGTTGACCACTGGGAGCTCTGCTGGGATGGCTTGAAGGTTGGGTAGTTGGCCGAGAGGTGGGATGTCCCATTGGACTACCTGTTGGTTGTCCAGAAGGCTGGCTAGAGGGCTGAGAGGTTGGTTGAAATGAAGGTTGGCTGGAAGGTTGTGAAGAAGGCTGACTGGTTGGCTGACTCGAGGGGAAGACACCCACAGCATTTCTAATGCGATTGAACTCGCTCGGACTGATTAAGATGTTTTGAGTTGCATTCGTCTCACACCATACCCAGGTCGGGTCTGTTCTCCACATCACCATTCCCGTTGCTGTATCCACAGCTCTGACAACAATAAATGCATTTCCTCCTGTATTGGCCGAATCGATATAGATACGATTCCAACCTTGATTTACAGTAAGAAGCTTGCTATTATTTGATAGACCAGACCTGACGAAAAACAGACCATTGAAATAGATTTTGCAAGTATCATCACAAAAAGCATCGACTCGAGCACGGTAAGCTTCTTTGGCATATATTACTTTTTGATACCTCTTCGTCGAAAAGTCATTGCGTTGAGCATAAGAGTTTAAAGGCGCGAAGAAAATGGGTTGAGGAAGAGTATCTACCCAACCATTGGGGATAGTCGGAATGACATAAACTGGATAGAATGGTGAAAAGTATCCCATCATCAACGATTCTGAATAAACCAGCCCATTGCCTGCCACCATGCAGCTTTGACCATTCTCATAGAACGTCCTCGTCGCCATCGTATACTCAGCAGACGCACCATCACTACCATTGCCAACAAAGGTAACGAACTTCTTATCAGAAGCGCGGACAACTTGGAGACGATTCGTGCCAGAGCCTGCAACAAACACATTGCCACTCCCATCTGCACAAACCCCCAATGGAAGGGACATAGCAGATGAAGAAGCCAGAACTCCCTCACCCGAATAGCCGAATCCATGAGCACCTGCTAGAGTTGTCAGAGTATTGGAAGTGAAATTGGCAACTCGAATAGCATAGTAGGTGCTGTCAGCAATGTATAGAAGGTCAGTGCTGTCTTTCCACAGACCATTCACGACTCCCAATGCACTCACACCATACAGAGCAGAATTCGCAGTATATCCTGAACTGCCTTTCCCTATCACTGTCGAGATCATACCTGTCGATACCACCAGTCGACGCACAATGTACAGGCTATCATAGATGTACAAGTTATCACCAGTCTTATCAATCGCTATGGCTCGAGGAGAACACAGCGAGGCAGATGTAACTGGTCCAGAGTAGCTCCAAACCTGGGAACAACCAGAGGAAGTCCCTGCAATGGTCGAAATCCGCCCATTGGATGAGAGAACTTGCCTCACGCGGTGGCTACCATACTCTGCAATGTACAGGTTGCCCACACTATCCCCACAAAGAGATATAGGCAAATTCAGCTGGCTGATTGAAGCAGACACACCATCCACACTATAGCCTCCCACTCCCGTACCGGCATAGACCGACATGTGCTGAGTCGAGAGATCGACCTTATGGACGCGATGCTTGTTGTATTCGGCAAGATAGAGAGAATTCGTAGAGCTGCTACTCCACAGACCTGTTAGGGTGGATAAGGGAGTGTGGGACGCATTCACAACCACACCGTTCACATAACCCACCACCACCTCGATCTTCTTCGTGTTGCTGCTGCTCGTATTACCAGAGAAATAAGGCAGCTTCCAAATCACACTGTTGTCGCAATCGCTGATAAACACATTCCCCACTCCATCCACCACACAGCCAAAGGATGTTCCCACACGAGTCTGTATCGCAAGCTGGCCATGAGCCAGCATTATACTACCGTTCACACCTCTTCCTCCCACGAAAGTGCTGATCTTCGAGGATGGGTCAATCCGCCTCCCGCCATATTGCTCTTGCATGATGTAGAGATTGCCTGAAGTGTCCCCACAAATAGCCTGTGGATAGAAGACAGTAGCAGAAGAGACAGCACCACCATCACCTGTTGATGAGCAAGTGTTGCCTGTACCACCCACAAGTGAACTTCCCACTCCCGTGGATGGATTGACTTTAGCAACAAAGCACTCCAATCCACTAACATATAGCATCCCAAGTGTATCTATCCAAAGATTGCTAGGTTTCGTAGGTGGGGTTCCATAGAGCAACTGAATGGTTCCATTACTAAGAGTCACTGCTCGAATTTTGTTACTCGCCATTTCTGCTATAAATATAGTAGGAGACGTTCCACCATAGTAAACTATGCCACGAGGCGATCTCATGGTGGCAGATGTCGCAGGTCCACCATCACCTGAATAAGAACACACTCGATAGCTTCCCGCCAGATTCATAATGACACCAGTGCTCGTCACGACACGCACACGACATCCCATCTCCTCAGAATAATACAACTTCCCAGTTGGAGCTCCAGTGAGACCAAACAGAGTGTCAATATAGGCTGATGTAGCAGGAATAGAAGCGCTGGTCGCATCCGTACCACCTCCTGCAACGGTTGTGATGATATTGGTATTGGCAGCCACGCGACGGATGAGATGACTCCCTGCTCCCCCTGCTTCGGCCACATACAAGTTGCCTAAGCTGTCTCGCCACATCGAATGAGGAGAAGAAAAGCCAGCTTGGGTCGCAGGCCCTCCATCACCTCGACTGCTCTGATCGGTCAGAGTGTATCCTGCCTCACTGGTCACCAAGTAGTCGCCACTAATGGTCAGAGCCATCACACCGCTTCCTTTGACACAAACACCATTGCTATCACTTGCCCAGTATTTCAGATCCCAGAAGAAGATGGAAAGACAGGTAAAGAAGAAGAGAGTGTGGACTGCAGGAAAAGAGGACAAGGCCATCATATCATTCCTTCCCGTTAACTCAAAAATAATCTCTTTCTCAGTGTTTGATGATTTCAGGAGGATTGTGGTGGTAGAAAAATTGGTTTGTTTGTATTATTTTATTTTATTGTCAGAGTTGGGAGGAGAAATATGGAGATATGGGATACAAAATCTGATCGCTTTGGAGCCCTTTCCATGGAATCTTTTCCATGGAGTCAGTGGATTCAAACGAAAAAAACGTCGAAAAATCTGCAAAACATGTTTTTGTCCGTACCTTTCGGTTTTTTCACATCACACAATGATTTAGGTTTTCGATTTACAGCATCACGTAAATTGATTGATTAACACGTAAATCCTTTTCTACCAGCAGAGGTAAAGCATAATTAGTACAGACGAACAGACCCACCACACGACGATTCATTTTTTCAACAATTTTAAAAGCGTCCTCAGGTTTCAAGTTTGAGTCCTTTAATTTCAGATGTGTACTGCTTGGCAAACGCCGTTACCCTCTTTTCGATATCCATTCAAATATGCGATCAAATTTTTAGTGATTAAGATGAAGTAGTTATTTAGAACTCCTCGAAAAGAGAATCGGAAAAGTGAGGAGAAAGCGCGTAAAGTAATTCCATACAACAAAATGTATATTGATTCAAAGTAATATCCTAACTCAAGTCTACAACAAAGTGGTGCTGCGAGTTTACATGTTTTATTGGTGACCAGCATCACAATTGGCGCTTCAAATCTTGGAATGATTGTAATGAATCTTGGCATAGCTACAAGTGTTTGAAGGACATCACATCACCGAAACAAGGAATAGACAGAGTACTACTAAACCAACGAATCAGATATGGAAGAAGAGTGACAAGTCTTTCTTGAAATTAATTACTAAATTAAATAGTAGTACTAGACTACTTCCACATGACTTTGTTCTACAAGAAAAAAACGCCTGCAACATACATGTAAGAATTTCTGCAAAGTTTGTTAAATCTGCTGAATTTCATGTTAGTCATAATACGTCAGTTAATTGAAGTATATCGCAGGACAACTCGAGTTCGGACTTGAAACCCAACTCAAATCAACTGAACTTCTCGCAAGTTGTGTTCACGGGCATACATTGTAGTTGCCACCACTAAAAATAAAAATTCTTTATCATCAGAATCTAGGATACGCGGGCATCCACCGCGTTTTCACCATTATAAATGAAGTCTTCGTCGTCAGACTCGAAGGTACGCTGCATTTAGAGCAGTCCATACGTTAATCAACCACCACAAACAAACAAACAAACAAACAAACAAACAAAAGTCTAGCATAATGCTATGTTCCAGGATGCGATCCAAAAGCCTCTTGATAAAGAGAACAT
>VKHL01000172.1:2143-49741 GCA_015146655.1 Ochromonas danica
GTTGTCTGCGAAGGAGCAGGAAGTGTTGTCCTTGCAGGAGCAGGTGTCATCGTTGGATCCACTGAAGACGGGTCTTGAGGAAGAGGTGGCTGGCTTGCGCTCTGCGTTGTCTGCGAAGGAGCAGGAAGTGTTGTCCTTGCAGGAGCAGGTGTCATCGTTGGATCCACTGAAGACGGGTCTTGAGGAAGAGGTGGCTGGCTTGCGCTCTGCGTTGTCTGCGAAGGAGCAGGAAGTGTTGTCCTTGCAGGAGCAGGTGTCATCGTTGGATCCACTGAAGACGGGTCTTGAGGAAGAGGTGGCTGGCTTGCGCTCTGCGTTGTCTGCGAAGGAGCAGGAAGTGTTGTCCTTGCAGGAGCAGGTTTTTGGGTTAACAAGTAGAATTTCTGATTTTGAGTTGACGTTGGAGAAAGCAAAATCTGGGTATCGTAAGCTTCGTGTTGAGCGTTCTGAATTGTTCGATAAGGTTCAGACTTTGGAGGCTTCTATTTCTCATTTGGAGTTGATGAATGGTAATTTACAGGTATGTTCTTTTATGTTAAGATATACTACTAAATGTGAGACGGCTCATTTTTGGTTTGATTTATAGATGGAATCGCGTAAATGGGCAAACAAGTTGGAAGAAAGTCAGCAGAACGTTCTTTCTCTGGAGAATCATACTGCTCGAATGGAAGAAGAGAAGGTATGGCGAAGTTGTTTTATTATATTGGATGGTAGTGGTAATGCGGCGGGCTCACTCTACCTCCTGCTATGGTTCTGTAGGCTTTGGCTAAGGCACAGTATGAAGAAGAAGTCCTGTCGCTCCGCAGTGCACTTCAACAATCTGAACAGATCAGTGAAAACCACTCCGGCGAGGCAGCGGCGGAGATCATCTCTCTTCGCGATGACTTGCAAGCCAAGGCGCAGCTGGTGACCAACCTCGCCAAAGAGCAGGAGCTGACTAGTGAGAGTTTGCATCTCTTGGAAGAGGAAAAGAAATCCTGGGAAATGCAGCGCAAGGAAATGCAGATCCACATTGAAGGTTGGCAACTGAACAGTCAGTCCGTACTGCTTGACATGAGTGATCTGATTGGCTGCAAATTCGCTGTTGCTTGGTAGACCTGGTCTCCTCTCTTCGCTCCAAGGATGAGACTTTACAGACTCTGCAACATGTTGGCGATGAAAAGGAGAAAGGCTTACGTAATCAAGTGACGACTTTGAGCAGTCAACTCAAAACTCGCACTCAGGAGCTCTCTCTGCAATGCGACAATCTGAAGGCAGAGCTGTTGCAAACCAACGCTCTCTTAGAAAATCTCAAAACCCAGTTGCTGCAAGCGCAAAAGGAGAAAATAGAATGGAAGGAGTTGCAGGAGAAAACTCAAGCCAAACTCGATCAAGAGACGAATCGCAAGCAGGTGAGGAAATTCTGCGTGTTACTTCATGGCTTGGCTGACTTATGCATTCACAGGATATTTCCAAACACACAGCGGAGCTGCTTGAGAAATTAAATAGTGAAAAAGATGCGCTTATAGCCGCTAAAGAAGCACTTGAGATTACAAACCGCGACCTTGTTAATCGTCTTGAAGGTGCTGAGATCGCTGCAAAGCTTAATGACGAAAAGGTGGGCTTTACGTTTTTGATACTATAGTATGATATTAGCGACTCATTTTCATCTCTTCAATGTCATACTAATATTCATTTCTGGTATATTATAGTTGCATGTTCAATATCAAGCTAAGGTGCAGGGTTTGGAAGGTAAGGTCGCCGTGTTATTTCAGCTCCTCCTGTAGCACTCATCTCGAAATGCCTTCCTCTATGCTATAGCATTATTGATGGAGAAGGACGACGAAATCATTCGACTAAAGTTCGAAATGACATCTTCTCTTCATGAGGTAATTAATGTACTGTTATACTTGTTGGTATTGTTCTTATCGAAAGAATGAATCGATATTTCAGATGAGTGAAATGGAACAGAAAATGGAAGTGAACGTGAAAGAGTTAGAAGTGCACAAGACTAAGCGTACTGCGACTCAGAACGAGCTTCTTCGCTTGATCAAGGTGATTTTCTCTCCCACTTGCTCGCTACGGCGGCGATTGCTTATTTCGTTATTTATCTTAGAGCTTGGAGAGAGCGCAAAGTGAGGCTCAAGATATTAAAACCACTCTTCAAGGCTCCATAAATCCTACAGTTTATCGGCAGGTGAGAATGTTATGTTCTCATGCTGGTCTGTATTCCTTGCTAAGATAATTCAAATTGCCGGATGTGATAGATCAACGATATAGAGTCACTCGTGCGCAATGTTGAGCAAGTAGCCTTTCTCCTCACTAACCCGCGGTCCAAAGCAAAGCCTGCAACAGTTTCTCACTCCACGCCGCCTTCCGCATCCAACAGAGCAGATATTGAGTTAGTTCCCACACGCTCTTCTCAAACACAAGCATCTTCCAGGAGACCTTCTGCGCCAAACAGTTCTGGAGGATTGCACACCATTTCCGAGGCCTTATCTTTGCTCAGCACTCTTCGTGCGAACCTTGATCGCTCCCAAATGGGCCTCACTTTACTTTCTCTTTCAGTGACAAAACTTATGGACATCGCTTCTCCAAATTCATCTGATTCTAGTCGCCAAAGTGTTACTGGAGCAAATTCCAATGAATCTTCTTCCGGCCTGGGTATATTTTTCAATTATTGTTCCACTGCTGTCTATGACTTTGTTTCTGACGGTTTGGCTCAGGTCAATCACGATGTGTCCGGATCTTACATTGCTCCCACCTTCAGCGACACAGACGATCGCAGTTCCTTGCTTCCCAACAGCAACTCTTCAGGTCTTAGCAATAGTAAATAGATGCCTGTTCTAGACTCAATGCCTCTAACCAGTGTAACGATGAAGAATGACTGTCAGGATTAGATTTACCGTAAATTGATCAACAATTTGTCTGTACGTTTCTCAAGCATTTCATTACACAACAATGCCCACTTAATCTTTATCGCAACTGGACCTTTGCCAAGCCATGAATGGACTGAATAGCCTTGAGTGCTTCCATTGCATGAGTGGTAACATCATCGTCCAATGCGATGAAAGTCAACGCCTCTCCTTCAGCTGCACCTCGAGCGACATTCATCGCAGCGATGTTCACCTTTTCGCGATACAGGATGTCAAGCACAGAGGAAATAACACCAGGCTTATCTTGGTTGCGGAATGTGAGAATATAAGGAGCAGCTTGTGGCTGAAAAGCAAAGAGATCGCTGTAGCTGTCGACCTTAACAACATGTGGGACGCTGCCGAAAACAGCACCTGATGGCAAGTAGATGGTCGATGAAATGGCCAACAAGAGAATCAATCAGCATTTGCATGTACTTACCAGTGATTTTATTTGTAGACCCATTAGCACGAGTGACCTCAAGAGAAAGCAAGTTCCAATAGGGAGAGCCCACGTGACGAGGGGGTTCTTCCGAGCTGTAAAGAAAAAGAGCCAATGAGTGGAAATAAGGGGAAAAAGAAGTTTGTGACTAACATGACGGCTTGGATGCCAAGATCTGCTGCCATAGCAGGAGAGGAGATCAGATCGGGTACCAGAGGAACACCATTGGTGGTGCGACGATGCTTGACAAGGCCCTTCAAAACCATTGCCATGAGCAGCTTACGGGCCGTCTGCGAAAAGAAAAGTCAAACGCAATCATCATGATAATCAATCAACACGTTTACCTTGCTCTCAATGTTGACATCGCGTCCTCCGAAGGTCCTGAGCACAGCAGAGACCACTTCTCCACCATCTTCTGCCGATAGCTGAGCTTGCATCGCTCCCAACGTTTCTGCAAGTTGCATGAAGGCCTGAATGTGAGGATGACTGGCAGCAGAGAGATAATCCACATTGACAACTCCCAGGTAATCTCTTTGATCAAAAACATCGCACATTTGTTGTGCAATATCTCTGGCCACATTAACCTGTGCCTCTTCTGTAGAGGCACCTAAATGAGGAGTGCAGATGAGATTTGGGTGCTGTAAAAGAGGCGCGAGATGGGGTTTGGGGGGTTCCGAAGTGAAGACGTCAAGTGCAGCTGAGGCGACTTGACCTGATTGCAAGGCTCGCAACAAGGCAGCTTCATCGACAATTCCTCCTCTCGCACAATTGATAACACGCACCCCCTTCTTGCACTTGGCAAGCGTTTGATCATTCAGCAGGTTGGAAGTCTCAGGGGTTAACGGAGTGTGCACGGTGAGAAAATCCGATCTGGCAAGCAAGGTGTCGAGATCTGCTCGATGAATACCTATCATATTCAAGGAGCCTTGTGAGCGAAGAGGTAGCAATAGCAAGACATAGACTGACCTAGATCCTTAAAGGCCGATGCAGGCAACACAGGATCAAAACCCAACACAGACATTCCCATTTTCTGCGCGGTGTTTGCTACAACCTATCACGCGGGACATATGAATCGACCAGTTCTTCAACTTAAGGTCAACAACTAACCTGACCAATTCGTCCACATCCGATCACGCCGAGTGTCTTGCCGTGAAGCTCTACGCCCGCCACTTTACGATCCCACTTCCCCTGTCACAACCGAAATAGAAACATGATGACATCAAAAAGAAACATGATGATGGCGCTACTGTACAGACCTCCTTAATAGCCATGTCTGCTTGTGGGAGAGATCTGGCCATGGAGCAGAGAAGCGAGAGAGCGAGTTGAGCCGTGGAGACGGTGTTGCCGCCCGGCGTGTTCATAACGATGACACCGGCCTTGGTCGCCGCCTTCACATCGATATTGTCGACACCCACTCCAGCACGACCAACAACACGCAACTTACGCGCGGCTTGAAGGACGGTAGGAGTCACTTTGGTTGCACTGCGCACGACCAGGCCGTCGTACTGGCCAATGACTTTCAACAGCTCAGACTCGGGCAGCGTTTTCAAGAGGTCAACTTCATGGCCACGCTCTTGGAAAATGTTGACACAGCACTGTTGTTGGAAAGCGTGGGGAGGTGAGTCAGTCGAGTGAAGTGGGCAGGCTGGGAGACGCTCCTACCTCATCTACACCATCGGTGGCTAAAATTCGCGCAGCAGCCAAGGCTGAGCCTTGAAAGTGGCGATTAGATCTCGAGTAAGGAGAGGAAAGAACCTTGCGAGCGACTCTGTGGAGCATAGCGGCGACTCTCTTTGTGTTGATTGACTTGATGAGATCAGATCGATTGTTTGCGATGCGATGCGATGGTGCACTTGCAGCAAATGGTGGGCTTGGGTGACGAGCGACTTTTAACTGATCATTTCCGACTTTGCTCCGTGCTACTTGAACACTACGGTAGTGGTTTGCAGAGTTGAAAACAACTAGTTTGGCAAAAATGAGAAAAGACGAGTTCAAGATGCAGAATTCCCAGTTGGGTTGAGTGAGTGCCCCAGCCTACTGCGTTTCACCTCTTTTTCCGCGTCACGCTTTATCGCGTTTTTGTTTAGCATGCGTTTTTGACAGCATATACAGCAGTACATACAGTACAGGCTGATCCGGCCAACGGTCAACGAAAATACCTTTTTCCAGTTTTCCCCCCCAAATCGTTGTCAGTTTGCAAATCTAAATACACCATTAGAAAGCCCTTTTTTCGCGCTTCAAAAGTCTGATCTGCAGTTGTGGGAACTCCTCTTCCTTGAAGAGATATGATGCAAAATCCATTTTTGAACTTTATCAAAAACCCTTTTTCTCAACAACCAGAAGGTGATGGAGACTCTGCAGGTGAGCGTTAGATTCCTTATTCTATAAGGAGTATGGATGTTAACTTAGTTTTACAGGAAAGCATGCCTACGGGGTGGATAAATGCAAACGAGTCTTCCCCGCCTGGTGGTAATGGGAACATTCCATCAAATATTCACGACAAAGTCGTCCATGCACAAGTTATACCCATGATAAGGAGTACAAATAACAAAACTAATTGGGGTATACGCGTTAGCTTCTACCTGCGAGGCAACAAGAAGAAGAAAGAGAGGCAGGTAGTTACTACCAGTGGTTATGCTACTGAGGAGGCTGCAAAAGCCGACCTAAACGCCTTCGTCAGCCTAGTGGATCGATTTGGTCATGGATATAAGGCAAAATGGAAGAAGTATCGAGCGTCAAGGGACTCATTAAGCCCCCCCACAGATGCTATAAGCACTCCTCCTCCTCCTCCACCCATCAATACTGGGCAGCTTGACCCACCAGCAGTGCCGAAGAAGAAGCGATTACTGAACGCTTCGCAGCTTAGTCAATGCAAAATGACTCTTAGTGAGTTGGCGTTGATGTTTGGGGTGTCTGTCTCGCTTTGTGGGTGCCTTTGTGCCTCAACCAAATTGCTGTTTTCAACCCACTATGAGCAGCACAGTACAGTGCAATACTTTGGATTGTAATAATAATATGATAGAATTTGACCATTCAGGTTGTTATTATTATAGTTACATTGTTGCGCACTACTTCTAAAGCCCATTCAAGCATCGGATACCTGCAGCGAGGAAGTGCTACTTGCTTGCCCCTGCTGCAGCTGGCTCCAATACCAGGTAGCACCACGCCGTTCGCATTTCCAGACAAAATAAGCTACAACTGCATATTTATCCTCGTCATTTCCTTTTTGTGCATGACCATACCCTGCTTATGCTCTCCCTTCTTCAGGCCCTTCCCCTTATTCTTTGTTCTTTGGAAGAAAAGGAAGGGGTCGTGAAGGAAGACTCTGTTATAGTTCTTCGAGCCCCCAGCCTTGCTTTTCTTGTCCTCATTTTGGAATAAAGGCACTGGAAGTTTGTTTGTGTGGCAAATTGAGTTTCCAATTTGCGTGGAAAAACCGTTTTTCTGCCTTTGCGTCACCCATTGTTTTGCGAAACGGTGGTGGGTCCCGGAAAAGGTGTTTTGGGCACTCTTGCCCGGATCAGCCTGTAGAACTCTCTGTTTCCCACAGTCTATAGTCTACTGCTCTAGACGTCTACTGTACTGCACTGTACTGCTCTACTGTATAGATTATACTACAGTACTATCTATATACAGACTATGCAGTCTATACTGCACTGTACTGCTCTACTGTATAGATTATACTATAGCATATTCAGACTAGACTACCTATGCTATACAGACTATGCAGTCTATACTGCATAGTATGTACAGTATATACACACTTGACTGTAATGAGTCACTTGAACAGGAGTCTATTACTCTTACATCATGAGGATTGGCAATCACCGCGAATCCTCAACAAATAGGAGCAACGACTATCAATCGTCAATCTCCAAAGAGACGTTCTCTCCATTGCAAGGCACTTGCCACAAAACTCTCCCGAGAGATGGTCAGCTTAAGGCATCGAATCTCCGCAGGCGACTGCCTCGTCAACCTTCTCTATGTTTCTTGATAGAACTGGCCTCCAAGACCTGTCACTACTGTGGCCAGTCGAATCCATTTCTTGACGGGAACGGGATAGAATGCTGTCCTCTTTAGCGCTGCGCCCAATGATTGGCCCTCCTTGGTCCATCCAGGCAGCACAGTAGCGATCCATCGGCGCTGAGAAGGGTAAGGTGTGGACCACATCTGCTGCACTAAGCATCCAACTCCCGCCAGCGACAACAAGGCCGCCATGATTAGAGGCGCTTCAAGCTCCATATCTTGCGGTGACTTGAGCACGTCTAGACTAACCTGGCGTCTGTAGCTGATATCATTGTGCGAGGAGTCCAACACGATGAAGACTGCCAGACGGTCCAAGTTAGCTGGAGAAACATCAGAAGCTGAGAGCAGGCTTCCCAAACGGCCCAGGGAGAAGGAAAGCAACGCCAAAGGAACTTTGTTTGAACCACTCGCCATAGAAGAAGATTGGAATGCCAGCAGAAAGTCCTCAGCGCAAAGCAGACCATTCTCCGGAGACTTCAAGAGGCTCCACTTGCTTCCGCCGGGAAGGCCAGCGCCTCCTTGCTGTGCAGCCAGGAGAGATCTCAAGCTCTGCCCGATGCTCTTCACAGCCACTGCCGACTTTTCTTCGTCCTGCCATGGATCAGCAACATATTTTACACTCGCAGCAGATATGGCTGATGAGGAAGAGAAGGAGCTATTGGCTAGTAAGCGATGATGAAGAAAGTGTAAAGAGAACTCGCGGCTAATCGCCAGGCTTTCTTTGTCGAAGATCGCCAAGCCTTCCCATGGCAATGTCTGCAAGAAGGAATCGACGACCAGAAACAGTTGTTGCTGGTTTGGGGACTGCGCACTGGACTGAGAGAGCAACGCGTTCCCCAGCACACTCTGTGGGCCCAAAAGAGGCGACACGATCATCTCCAAGTCTTCCAACAAGGCGCGCATGCGTTCTTCAAGAGCTCGCTCGGCCTTCTGAGAAACTGTACCGGGCGGCAGATCGCCTGCTTGCTGGCGGTTGTCAAGGATCGCCTCCTCGGAAAGCTCAAAACCAAATTGAGAAGCGAACTTCGTCACATCTTCACGCCACTGCCGGTGCTGCTCCACCAGAATGCGCACCTTCCGCACATCATCTCCAAGCAGCGGCATCTAAGAAGACCGAAAACGAAGGTAAGAATCGACCATGCCTAACGATCCAGTATTTAGTGTGTTTAGTACCTGGTCGATGAGTCGCTTGTAGGCGACAGAAGAGGTGACAGCCGCCGCCGCCGCCGCCGCCGCTTTGTCAGTCTTTCCGCCACGACCTGCTGCTGTTGGTGCAGCTGCTGTATCGGTTTGGGGCAGGAGCAGTGTAGCATAGAAAGATCGTTGCCAAGGGTCTGTTTGCAAGCAGAGAACGGCAGCGTTGAGAGTAACGCGGCTGCTGCTCAGCGAGTCTATAATACCGTCGACACGAGCAGCGCAAGACAACTTGCTCACTGCCAGCGAAGCACTTTCTAAGAAGCTCTTCTCCGCTCGATACACAGCTGAGGCTCTCAGGTCGTCGGCGTCACAGGGATGTGAGTGATGAAGTCGCTCCACTCGGCGCAGCGAACACGCCACCTCACAGCGCCGAGGCAAGGCCGACTCCCACACTCCTCTCAACCAGCCTGACATTTGCAGGGATTGAAGCAGAATCAAAGCACGACAGCCAGTGGCGGTCAGAGCCTCGCCCGACTGCCGAGCAGCCGAGAAGAGGATAACACAAGCCCAGGGAAGCAAGAAGGCGATCCTGCCGTCCTTTTCCAGCCCTTGCTCTACCACAGAGCAAAGCACGCTTTCAAGAGCCTCCAACCAGTCCTGCGCAAGTCGTTTTGTTTCTTTCCACTCGGAGCTGAAGTGTTTGCATTCGACCGCTTGCAGCACTTGTGCGCAAAGGAAAAGCAGTTGGCCGAAGCACAGCAGAGAGGGAGAGGAAGTGTTTCCCTTCAAGGCTAGCAGAGCCGCGCTGGAAATATGAAGGCAACGTGTTAGTGGCGGTGCTTCGAAGGCGTCCTGAGCGTAACGTGTGGGAGGAGCGGTGACTCGCAGGAACTCCTCCACGGGATTTGCTACATCTTCACCTCTCTCCTGCTGCCTCTGAATGGAGGGAAGCAGTGTGTCTTTAGAGTCGCAGAGATACAGCCAGAAGAGTTGAGAAGCATGCATCAATTGCACGGGGACCAATTCTCGAGCAATAATGCAATCCGCGCTTGCGGCGGAGGCGGAGGGAACCTTCTTGAAGGCAGTCGCTTCTAACAACTGCTGGGCTTGAAATGATAGGATCTCCGACGCTTTTCCAATGTCTACAGCGTCAGTTTGGGTGGAAGAATCAGGGGAGGAGGCGGACAGCGCAAGTGAGCTTCGCACGCGATGAATCGCTTCTTGTGTTTCCTCCATCATCGCCACCAGCTCGTTGTGCATCCAATCCGAGTCCATGCCACCCCCATCCCAATAAAAGGCTCGCAACAAAACTGCAAAGGCATCGCTTCTAGCTCGAGTAAGCTCTAACAGCCAACGGCATTCGCGTCCCACGTGCTCTATTAGCAGTTGCCTCACTCGAGATAGCCTCTTGCCAAGCGATTCAAAGGCCTCACGCGGAGAAGAAAGACTGCGCGGGCCTCGAATAACCTCGCACAGCATGTACCGAAACAGATCGGCGCTTAAAAGCGAAACATCTTTTATGGCCCGCAGATATTCGAACCCAACCTCCTGCTCCTGTTGCCTTGGGTTTCCACTAGTTGTTGTTGTTGGTTTCTCCGTCTTCTCCATGGCCTTTTCATTAGCGACAGTTGATCTTCGCACAGCAAGATCTTCGAGTAAACAGAAGAGCAAGTCCAGCGCCTCCTGCGCATCCCTCCACTGGCCTTCCTGCCTTTGCGCCTCCAACAACAGCCTTCCCTGTTTCACCAGAAGCTGCGGGTCTCCCACGATCTCCAACAAGTCGCGCAGTTTGAGTAGACCAGACATTGCCTCGGTCGTTCTTCCGTCCAGAAGCTGTGTCTCAAGCAAGACCAAGCGAGCTTCCCCCAGCAGTCGCAGCGCGCTTTGCTCACACGAAACCTGCTGCACAGTTAGCGCCATACGTTGTGCCACCGGCAATTGGCCCAACTCAACAAGCAAATCAGACACATGTGCCCAATAATAGCCAACCTCAAGGCGCTGTGGAGAGGCGAAATGGAAAGGGCAGGTGGGAAGGAAGAGAGAGGGAGGCTGAGGCTGCGCGGAAGATCGCTTGGCAGAGAGAAGGTCCTCGTAGGAAACGTCGTAAAGGCGGTCCGAAGAAAGATCCTCTTGAGCGTGAACGTGGTCACGCGCGTACTTAGTCACATAGGCTTCCATGATACTGCCAAGAGAGTGCGGAGGGGGCAGGAAGCACGGCAGTTGGTCCGCCGGCTGGCCAAAGCGTTGCAGCAAATGCACTGCACGCAGCTGACACAGCGCGAGGACAGGCAAGACATCTTCAGCTGAACCCCACGCTCCGAACGCGCCTTCCTCGTCATTTTCTCCTTTATCTTCCGCGCTTCCTTTCGTCTCGTTCTTCTCTTGCAAGGCCCTCAAATAGGCTGTGAGCAGCAGGCGGAGAAAGGCAAGAACAAAGGCGGCATCCGCTTCGCTGCCAAACTCCTCTAACGCCATCACAAGAGTGAGCAAATAGAACGCCGTGGCTCCTATTGCTGGCAATGAGTGCAGACTAGGCACACGACGCGCCACGTCCTTCGTCGATCTTGGAATAGTTACGGTGCGGTTGCAGAAGTCGAGGGCTTGCTTGGTGGGCCAAGACAAGAAAGCCAGCGGCTGTGCGGGTGGAGAGGTTGCCTCAGAGAGACTTCCATCTGTTGCTACAGTTGTTGCAGTTCCAGCAATAGTCTCGGACCAGAGCTGCATTGCACGGCGGATGTAGTAAAGAGCGCCTTGCATGCAAGCAAGCCTAGCAGTCCACAGAGTTTCGGTCTGCATGGTCATGATGTAAAGACGCGCGCTTTGCTCCAAAGCCTTGAAGTCAAGTTCCTGTGGCCGGACATATTCTGGCTTCCCTGATATCGCAGATCCACTCCTCGAGCCTGCGCGACTGCTACTTGAAGGATTGTTGCGCGATCGACCCGCGGAGCTCACTGATCGACTTCCGACACCAACTCCTCCTCCTCCAGAAGAAGATCTGCGAATCGATGTTCCTCTTTGTATTTCCTCCAAGTCCTCCTCCTCCAGCTCTCGCACGTCTTCGAAACGCCTCTCCTCAATGGCACAGTATGCATCTAATGCCGCGCGTAGAACATCTCTCACGGCGCGGCGGGGAAGCCCTTCGCTTGCGATCTGTTCAGCGAGTTCCAGAAGGTAATCGGCACGTTCTACTCGCCCTTCCAGCAGTTCTGCCGCTTGCAAGTAAGTGGCAATACGTGGGCCTAGTAGTGGCGTGGCTCGCGCGAAGAGAAGCAAGACAGACGCTTGCTGTGCCGGGTCGCTTTCCTTGAGTTGCTGAAGACCATCTTTCGGCTGTGCTCCTCCTCCTCCACCTCGTCGGCTCATGCAAATGACCCGCGCGGGCCAGAGATCGCGATGCAAAGAACTATCGATTTGATCGAAAGCTCTGAGCAACAGCTGAAGCGCAGTTTCGTAGTCATGTCTCCTCAGCAAGAGAGCGCTCAGATCTCGGAAAAGGTCTCGCAAAAGGCGCTGACTCTCTCGGGTCAGACTACTGCCGCGGACGTCAGCAATGCACTGCAAGCCCAAGGAAAAGGCACGTCTTTGGATTTCTCCCTGGGTGCGCAGCAGAGGCGGGAGGAGGGAAAGGCAAAGGGCGAGAGCGCGGTGCACGAGGCGTCCGTCCCCTTCTTCGCCTTGCGCGACAGCGTAGCGCATGCTTGTGGCCGCATGTTGAAGCGCCACGATTTGCAATTGAGCAACCAAAACTGGGTCGAACGCAGCAGACTTGCTTCTCGAATGTTCGAGAAAGGCCAGCAGCGCGAGTGCAGACTGCTGTTCGCAAAGCGCTGCCCAGCGATAGAGTCGCACGCCCACTTCCCCTTCCTGCTCTAACAGATGCGCACTTTCCTCCTCAAGATCGTCTTCGTCATCTTCCACGCCGCTTTTGTGCACATTATCGCTCTTCCTGAGATGCCCTTTAAAGAGAGTTACTCCTTGGTTCGCTGCATCTTGTCCAGCAACGAATTCGCCGCGCAGAACTTGAAGTCGGGCTAGTCGAGCCCATGCCTCTATCTGTAGCTCGAGACGTTGATCGATGGCCTCCTTTGTACGACACACGCCACTTTGTTTCTCTTGTTTCTCTTCATCCTCTATTTGTGTTTGCACTTCAGCGAGGAGTCTTTGAGCGCGCACTAAAGCCTCCGCCACTACCTCGACTGGCAGTGCCGCCTCTTCTGGCACCAATTCTGCCACTGCCAAAGAAGCGAAGACTCCCAGCAAGGTGTTTGTGGGGACTGCGAGCGGCTCACACAATGCTGCCCCACCTTTACTCTTCCCGCCTCCTCCTCCTCCTGCAGCAGCTTTGCTGGCTTGGAGTACCTGCAGCTTAGAAGCATGTTCAACCAAAGCCTTCTTCAGAAATGCGGCCGCACTGGAAGAAGGTGTCGGCACAGGGCATGGGAGATTGTGTCCCCGCAGCGCTGTTTCCAGAGCCTTTTCAAGATTTCCTTGTGATTCGTAATAGGAAGACAGCGCATCAAAGAGAGACACAAACAGCCTCAAATCGCAACACACAGAAGCCTCCGCAAAGCCAATCATCTCTTCAGCAGCTTGGCATGCGATCTGCAATGTGTTGAAAAGTTGATCCAAAGTCTCACTATAGCGCTGGGAGCGGAAAATGTGCAAGTGAAGATTCCAGAAGAAGATGAGAACGTTGCTCACTAGATAGGCATCTCGACGACTGCGAGCCAGGACCAAGGCGGCTTCCAAGGCGCGAAGAACAAGGCGCTTCATCCAAACAACTTCTTCGCTGCCTTTTCGAATCCCCGGCGCGGCATAGCCCTCCTTTGCTTCCTCGTCCTCCTCTTGACTTTTCTCCGCCGTCTTGACTTTGGTGGCCTCGAATGCTTTCTTCTGGGATTCGCGGGCAGCAATCTGAATCCGCAGGGAGAATGACTCTGCCAATAGACACGCCGCTTCGACCTGATCATCGAAGAACTCCTCTGCGAAAGACTCCATCACATTCCAGCGAGTTTGCAAGAGAAGAAATGCGCAGCGCTGCACAATGTTAACATCTTCTAGGCGATGTGCCTCTTTCATTAAGAAGACCAAGAGGCGATGTCTGCGCTGCACAGCATAGGAGAAAGCTTGGGCAGTTGCAGGCGGCTGAGTGCTGTTGCTGATCTCCTCCAGCACACTTTCCAATTCCTTCAAAGGCACTGCTTCAATGTTAAGGGGGCCTCGCTTCATAAGCACTAGTCCCCAATCCACAGCGATCCCATTCTTAATGTTCTCGTGCGTCTGTGCCGAGACGGAATCATTGCAGTAGTCGTAGAGCAAGAGAGCCGCCTTGGTCAAAGCCTCGCGCGCGAAAGCCTTCGCAGTTGCCTCGCGGGCCTGCTGAATCCACAAAAATGCCTGACTCTCAGGCTCTGGAGGAGAAGCAAACACGTCAATGCGGAGCGCAAGAGAAGCGATCCAAGGTGTGAGCTCCTGGTCCATGGGACGATTGAGATCAAGGCTGGTATTGCGGTCAGCAGGCGAAGGATACGCTCCCAGCTGGCCATAATCTTGGGAGAATGCTCTTTTGGCCTCTGTGAGAGCCAGGCTCGCGAAGTCTGCCGCTTCCTCGCATAGGGAAAGCTCAAAGTGCAAACGGGCGCGTAACTCTGGCAGTGAATCTTGTGCAGTGGCCTCTAGCGCTAGACATAATGTCTTCAACACGGCGTGCACCTTTGGGCGCAGTCTAGCCGAGAGAAGAGGTAAGATGGTATTCCAGAGCAATAACGACAACTCAAGGACGAGAAAGCGATCTCGAGCTGCGACAAGAGCCATAGAAAGAGAGCGTTCGAGTTGCCTGGCCACCTCCACACGTCGCTTCACCCGCAGACCCTCCACCTGCCGCTGAGTGAGAACCATTTGCTGACTAGCGCGGACAGCACTTGGTTCGAGCTCGTGGACATTTCGCAGAGCAAGAATAGTATCGTGCTTTACTTTAAGGATTTGTGAAACCGTCGCTGTTGAGCCTTCGTAGAGCGTCTGGCACTTTATGGCAATTGCGGGCTGTTTGAGGTACCAAGCCGCACGGCACAAGTCCAGAAGGGTCTCTTCACGGAGATTGCTAGGGCTATCCTCCAGACGCTTAATCATTCCATTCCAGACGCTCTCAATCTCCTTCTCACCCACCGCACCGCTCAAAAGACATTGGAGATTGACCAGCACGAAATAGCGGAGATCGCCAGCAATTGCTGGGGCGGAAGCGTATTTTCTCCCATCAGAGGGGAAGACTGCGACACGCAGACGATGGAGAAGGAGAACGGCTTCGCTCTGTGCAATCTGGCACTCCGCGACTTTCCGCATTCGTTGCTCAGCTGTGGTGCGCTTCAGCTGCGAGGCGTCCAGGCGATCTTTGACTCTTTCACGACCCTCACTAGCAAGACCTTCTAGCGCAGGTAGCTCAAGTGGTGCTGTGATGTAAGGATCGTCAGGAGGAAGGTCCGGATCGATCTTGCGGGGCTTACGCAACCGCTCCTCGCGCTCCTCAATCGCACGGAAGGCATTCATTACCTCTTCCACCTCTTTCTTGCAATCTTGCAGATCTTTCTCAATGGTGGCGAGCTCAGAGCGAGTTTTTGTTAGTTGTTGTGTGGCGAGAAGGACGGCGCGATCCACCACATCAGCAGCCTGCTTGCCATCCTGCGCGTCCTCCCAGCAGAGCGCCGCGGCAGAGAGAAGCTGCACTCGCCAGTCGATGTCCGCGTCGTTCTGCTGGTCAAAAGCGTTAACTAAAGGCAGAAATACCTGCGCGAAGTGACGAGCTCTCCCAGTGCGAAGGAAAGGTCGCACTATTTTCCACGCAGCCACGGAGGCATTGTAGACGACGAACTTGTACCTCGTCAGATTGCTCGGGGCTGTGGCGATCTCCACGGCTTGGGCAATCTCACGAAATGCTCTCAACCCCGCATCAACCAGCTCTTTCCCTTTGAGGTCCTCAGCTTCCACCTGAAGCACTCTGGCCATGGCTATTTTGGCTCGGCAGTAGAACTGGTCCTTCTGAGGGCCAAGCTGAAAGAACGACACAAGCAGGCGACGCGCAGAAGAGAAATCCTCCACAAAGAGCGCAGCCTCGGCCAGCGCCACCAGACCCTCGCTGTGGTCGCGCAGTCGCGGCGCAACGGCGAAATTGCTTTCGCGCTGAATGGTGTCGAAGGACTGCAAGCACCGCTGAGAGAGAAGAGGGAGGCCAAAGGCAAAGGTCAGTCGTATAGGACAAAAAGGAAGCGCAAGGAGGAGATGGCCTACCGAGTAGATGGCTCGGGCCTCGGAGGCGAGAATGGCCACGCGGGACTTCTCGGCTTGCTTCATCTGCTCCTGCAGACTGTGGATCTCATAGATCTCGTGGATTAGGCTGTTCATGTCTGCAAATGAGATCTCATCCACTGTGAAAGAAGTAACAGAGGAAGTCAATCCTTGTCAGGGTGGCCGATAATGTCAATCCTTGTCAACCTCGTCAATTCAATTTAGTCGACAGTTTTACCAACAACGTGTTTTTGTCAGAAACAGTTTTGATTTGTAATCAGATTTGTTAACTTATGAAAGTAGACAAGCCAAGCGGGGAAGACTACGTAGTCTAGAACAAGAAGTCTTTTTAAATGTTAGCAGAGGCACTTAGACATACACCACACCAAGAGAATAGAGGAAGAAAGAGAAGAAGTCGCAACGCACTCAATAGCACGCAGAACAGAAAGGGAGAAGGGTTAGACAGAAAGCGAAGCTAATCCTCCGCGGAATCCGATGCGACCAGCCCTGCGAGAAGATTCTCCACGTCCTAGCGAGTGAGGTGATAAGTCAAATGAGAGGTTCTCGTAAGAAAGGAAGACGAGGGGAGGGGGTGTTACCGTGACATCGTTGAGGTAGTACTGAGAGGCTGCCTCGCGCTTGCCCACAGTCGCCGTGAAGACTTTGAGATGGCGCAATTCACTCTGTGCTACTTGCGGGGCATCACCAAAGAAGCGATAGACCGCATTTGTCATTCCGTCGTCGCTCTCTTCCCCGCTGAAGAGCGTGACGAGGCCAGGCAGCTTGCCAGCGCGCACAGTGAGCACTTTCTCCAACACACTTCTCACGATTTGGCCCTTTGCAACACAAGATGATCCCTCAATAAGAAACATTTCCAAGGAATTTCTATTTAAAGCTTTCACAAACCTTGTGTAGAGTGCGCGGCACCACCTCGATGGATCCCGGGATGAGGGAAGTGACTTTAACGTCATGCTTAACCAGCGCGGCCTCCAACTCCAACTGGTCGATCATCAACAACACAGAAGATTAGGGCAGAGAACAAGAAAGCTAAGAGAAAAACCTGTTACCGTCAATTGAGTTGCTTGCTTTTGACCCCATTCTGGATCGGCTCCGAAGTACGACCAGCCGATGCCTGGGAAGCGAGGAGTCTGGCAGGTTCCATTCGTACGGAAGGTAAAGCGAGTGATAATGGGCATGGCAAGCGCAGCCACAGCCGTCCAGTTGACATTGCAAGGCATGCACTCCCAGTTTCTCTCCTCTAAGGAGTCAGTGAGAGCTGCTTGCACGGGTCCGCTGGTAGCGCTGGCACCAGTCGCCCCTCCATTAACATTGTTGGTGCTCGATAGGCTAAGATGCGATGCACGCGTCGTAATTGAAGAAGTTGACGGAGAGTTGGTTTGGATGAGCTCCAGGCATTTGTGCTGCACTGTAAGATTCTCAGCCCAACTGTAGACAAGGCCGTTGCTTGTAGCCAGCGTCACGTTGCGAAACCCCTTGAAGGTGTCGCTCAACTTCTGTCGAGTCAGTCCTGTGATGATCACGACCACGTTGCGTGGATCTTCGCTCAAGCGACGCAATGTCTCCATCATGCGATCACTGGGGCGACGGCCTGCAATAGCAGACAGAGTTGTCTTGATGTAGATGTCGAACTTTTCCTTCTGCAGCAACACTCCTCCGTAGTCGAAGATGAAGACACGAGAAGCTGAGGGGATGAGATGGCTCTGCTGATTGTTTTGATAGGCTGCCATGACAGAAGGTAAGGGCAAGGGTTGCGCCACGCGACGAGACAGTCCCCCTCGGCCACGACCAATGCCACAAGTGAGTTGATGCAAATCTGTGAGGATCCGCCTCGTCCACTGCGAGGAGGGATGAGAAGATATGAAAGGCAAGTCTCTCTGTCTGCGATACTCCATCTCCCGCGAGCCCAAAGACAGAGCCTTAGCTAATGCATCTGCCACACTAGCCGGGGCAAAGGGATTAACTTTGAGCGCACCATTGAGCAAGGAAGAGCAGGTGGAAAACTCAGAAGTGATAACCACTCCACCGCGAGGAAGATCCTTGCGGGCGTAAATATACTCAAGCGGCAAGAGATTAAGTCCTTCGCGCAGTGGGGATAGCAAGAAGACATCTGCGACAAGGTAGAGCGCCAATCGCTCCTTCAAATTGAGTCCTTTATAACTTTCCACTTCCTCATAGTCCACCACATCCACTGAGGCCTCCTCCACGTCGTGTCCATCAGGCACCGGCTGGGCGGGACCCTGTGACGATCCAGAGCGATTACTCAGCAAAGCTTGCGCTACAGAGGAGGTGAGGGAATACTTGGCATTGATGTGCGTCACCATCTTGCGCACGTCTGAGGAAGTCGTCTCCTCATCCTCTGGGCGAGACCCTTGGCGCACCGCGCGTTGTACCAGCACTACTCCTGCTCGCTCTGTAGTGCCTGAATCCGTAAGGTATTTCTCAAAGGCAGCCATCTTGAGCGCCAAGCCAGACAGACGCTGGCAGACGTCAATTCCTAGAACAACCTTCTTGCCTCGAAAGCGCTCGCGCAACTTCTCAGCGCGAAGAGCGACCTCCGGACTGTTAAGAGCCGCATCGACACGGGCCGTCTCAATAGATACGTGGCTCATGGTGACCAGAACGTCGCGGTCTTGAACAGAGATTGTAATCATGCCACCAGGTCGAGGATAATAGCGATGGCCGAGCATTCGTCGAGACGCGTTGAGAAAGTGGCGAGCGTGATCAAAAGCATGGAAACCCACGAGATCTGCGCAGTTCATCGACTGAAGCAATTGGCTCGCTTCTGGGAGAGTTCGGAAAATCTGACTGGTAGGGAAAGGGATGTGCAGGAAGAAGAGGATCTTGACTGGTCGCGATTCAAAGCTCTCGCTGTTCCTCAACAAGGAGGGAACGAGCATGAGGTGGTAGTCATGCACCCACACAAAATCTCCCTCCTTCGTATTTTCTATGATTGTCTCCGAGAAAATGCGGTTGACTTCACAATAGGCCTTCTTATAGGTGGAGACGTGCTTGTTCCACTCGAGGACTTTGTTCTCGTTGTTCGTCTGAGAGGGAGGGTCCCACACATGGCTTCCACCACCTCCACCTCCGCCTAGACCACTGGTGAGAGCGGAAGCGGGAGCAACCGAGTGTGGAGGGAGGTGTCCACGATGCGATTCGTAATAATCGGGCGGCAAGTTCCAGGCCGCGTGGATCTGGTCGAGCTGGTCCACATTGTGGAAGACCGGCCACATCACAGTCTTGCAAAACCCGTAATAGGCATCAGCCGCTAAGTCCGCCTCGAGGAAAACGGGTACACAATTCATCTGCTGCAGGATGTGCAGGAGGACGTCTCGTTCCTCCGCAGTGAGATCGTCCGTGTTCAGCGGCACAGTGCCAATCCATGTTGTCTTCAGATTCTGTGCAATAGAACCTTCTGTCTTTGCTATGAGGGACTCGGACCAGTTCACGAGGAATGGCTGCTCGGGATTGTCTGTTCGCTTGATTTCCACAGGCAAATGGTAGCAGACCAGGAAGAGGCGATGGTTCTCGTTTGGCCCAGTCATCCAGTCGAAATCTCCTTCAGAGGTGTGGGTCTTTAGGCCCTCCGAGTGCTCAAGAATGTCTGCCGAAGTGTTAGTCAGCGGGCCCACGAGGCGGTCCACCGCGACTTCGTCCTCCACGACCAGCGCAGCCTCCTCGGGCACCAGCACGCGCGGAGTCAGAGCCTGCTCCTGCGCCTTGATCTTCCCACCTTCTATTATGCAGTAATTATAGGTGACTTGCATTCGGCGAGGGAGGACGATAGGGTGCTGGGAGTGCCAGATAGGGTAGGACTCGGGAGTGGTGACCAACGGCACAGCCGGAAAGTCGGCGCTTTGAAAAGCGGAAGACGAGCCACTAATTCCCACCGATTGACCAGCCAAAGTGCTGCATTTCACACGGACATGGACACAACATAAATCTCCTTCAATATCCATCTTGTCTCGGAGTTAAAATGGGGTGGCAGCACAACAACAGCACAGCAATCGAGGCGTCCACCGCAAGGCAATAACACCTGCCAAGGGCGAGAAGTTATTAGGGGGCGAGGGAAAGAAGTTATTGTGAAGCGAGGGAGAGAAGCAATTCAGTGCCGAGGAGGAGGTTGAAATCAAAAATGGATGAGAAGGATTTTGTGGCTGAGATCGAATATGTGCTGGGGTCCTATGAGGGGTATAGCAAGTATCAGCGTCTTCTAGGGATGGTGAAGAAAGGGAAGGGCTTGGCGCCCCTCGCTTTGCGTGCCCTCCTATCGAGCCTGCGCTCCTCCGAGTTGACCGAGTTCTACCGGAAACACGTTAAATGCTTGGAGGCTGACTTTCCTTCGATCTTCCAAGAAGAGGAAGAAGATCACCTGAAGGACTGGCTGGCTGAGAGCGAGGCGACACTTCGCGACCAGCAGGCTCTGGCAGAGAACGAGTTGCGCGCCGCGACAAGCTCTTTGATCAAAGAGTCCATCCGTTTAGCTATGGTTGACCTCGCCTCCATCTACCAGCGCTGGGGTAAGTTGGAGGAGGCGACAAAGGAGCTTCTGCGGTCGCGAGAGCACTGCTCCACGCCCGGCCAGCACAGCTCGCTGCAGACCACCCTCCTCACCCTCTCCGTGCAGCTGGGCCACTACCTCAACACGACTAATTTCGTGAAGAAGGCTCTAGATGTCTCGAGCGAACCCTCAGTCACACTTAAGGCCAAGATTGCCTCGGCATTAGTGAGTCTTCATCATGAAGACATCCGCGCGGCGGCGCACAGCTTGCTGTCCATCCACGAGGACGCGGGCTCCTCTAACAACGACCTTCTCTCTGCTCGAGAGATCGGTCTTTATAGTCTGATCTGCGCGGTCGCGTCCTTCGATCGACGAGCTCTGCGAAGAGAACTTCTTGATCAGCGACCCTTCGTGGCGCGCTTCCTGCTGCCTGATCCGCGACTCCGCGTGATGGTTAGCAGCCTCTCCTCTGGGCAATACGCCGTTTTCCTCCACGAACTCCGACTTCTGTTACCGCGAATGCAAGTCGACTTTCATCTTGCAGAAAGGGCCGAGCGATTGGTGGATCTGTGCTCGCAACAGCTTCTGCGTCACTACCTCGCGCCCTATTGCATGGTCACCTTCGATCGCGCATGTCAGGACCTCAGCCTGTCAGAGGAAGACATGATTCGAATGGTGGTATCTCTCAATCAAAGCCTGAGCACTTTGAAGGCGACGGATGATCAGTCAAGCAGTCCCTCGCAGCTGAACTTCCGCATCGACTCTGCCAACAGAACTCTTGTGCGCGCTAAGGCGGAGTCTTCTCAAGACAGAGTGCTGGCTGTGGAGGCATTGTTGCAGCAACATCTGTTGGTTGCGAAAGGGTGCTTGTTGAGGTTTTCTGTTCTCGACCAAGGTCTCTTCGCTTCTGAGAAGAGGGAAGAGCATGGGAGACTGATTGGCGGCAGCGAGCAGTCTGTCAGGGTGGACAATTGTTATGACCGAGAGGATCCCGCCGATCAGCAGAGTGTGTCAGGTCGTACAAGACAAGTAGCCGCCCCTTCGTCGGTAGTATCCTCCACATCCGCTTCTGCAGTTCTTGCAGCGGCGGCGACCTTCGCCATTCCTCCACAACCCGAAGTCAGCACTCAAGCGGTGGAGGGCATGGAGTCTGGAGAAGGAGAGGACGATTCCGAGGAAGAAGACGAGGATGTCATGCATGATGATTAAACAAGACGTCCTTCTGGACGCAATAAGATAACTTCAATTAGCTTAAGCAGTTAACCTCTGTGGACTAAGCTCTCTCTATATATTAACACAATTGATACTTCATTATAATGAACTACGCGCAGCAGTTCAGTGGCAAGCTAACTATAGCTTAACGAGATGAAGCAAACATGCCAAGCCAACAAAGAGGAAGCGGCAGTAGATTCATACCGCGACGTCAATCAGCCGACGAGATTTGCCACTTCCCCACAGAAGCAAGCCACCAACATATTCACAAAATCACCATTCAAAACATGGCACTCCAGCTACACAATTAAACTTCCTAACCTATCGAACATCCCTCCTTCGCCTACTGTATAAGATGTCATAGAGTGGCAGGCGGGGTCCAAAATTAACGCAAATCTAGAACGAACGGCAGTGTCGCACGACAAACTAACTAAAATAATAAAAATAGAATAGGAATAGCAACCCTCACTTCCATGAAGCTCACCAAAGATAATGATGGGCTCCGAGAAGCAAGAAACACAAGCAAATTAAAACAACAGCGACAAAGCTGCATGGTCACAAAACTAGCTAATTTGAAGCATGATGGGATGGGCAATCTACCAGGTGGATGAAGGAAGAAGCTTGGTGGTGTGGCCCACGTAGCTCACGAATGGTAAATTGGAAGAATAACACAGTGTCGGGGCCACACAGAGAATAACGATAGGATCAATAGAAGAGGCAGATGTGAAGTTGTGTTTTGTGAGAAGGGCATTTGCAGTAGCAACCACAAAACACAGCTCGGCACAACCAAAACAGAAACAAAGATATCATGATCATACATACCAAGCAGAAAGCTTTCAGATAGAGCCACGAAGGCAAGGGGGTTGGAAAGACGGCATACTATCAGTGAATGACGGAACTCTGGGAGAATGACGGATGAAGAGGGGAGGTGAGAATATAATGCAACGAACGGAGTCACTTTAGTCGAAGTGATGCAATAGCATGTGCGACTCCAATAAATCATCCATCGCAACAGATTCTTCCGGGAGAGTTACCGCAAGCTTCCGACTGGGTCGCCCTCGCGCTCTCTTCGGAATACTTTCATCGGAGACAGATTTCTCTCCCTGTTGCTCTGCTGATGGAGGAAGCGAGTAATGACAAAAGGTTGAGGAGAGAGGAGTGAGAGTCGATCCTTGAGAAAGACAGGACACACCATTAACGCGATCTCCCGCAGCCAAAGCTTTTAAACTCGGTAAAATACCAGGTACCAAGCACCCGTTATTCTTGACCTCCTCAGATGCACGCTGAATAACAGAGCGGAACTCAGCCAGCACTGTGTTATAAGCAGCGCGACTGCACTCCTCCATCTGCGTAGCAACAGATTCAGGACCCAGCTCAATGCCACTGCTCGCAGTCTGCACGGCATCAATGAAAAGAGAAGGTTGAGGCGCAAGTGCAGAATGATGGCTTGTGATTGGGCCAGCCTGAGACACACACTGTGTACTCAGACAGCCATAGTCCACATTGTATGGAACAGATTGAGAATGATTTGATGACAAATAAGAAGGAAGTGGGAAAGAAGAAGACATGGTCATAAGTTGCTCTTCGGCGTGCCAATCGATTTTCTCCATGAGGTGGAGAAGGGAGAGAGACTGATTGAGAGGATCGTCAACTTCGACGCCTTGACTCAACGGCAGCAAGTCGTCGTAGCAATCAAAATCCAAGAAAGTGATGTCAGTGACATCAGTAAGATCAGACATGTCGGAAGAGGAGCGATTGTTTGCCCGTTTGGGGCGCATGGGACTTCTTTCGTTGCGCGACCTCTTGCGAGGAGTGGAGGAGGCACTGCTTTTAGGGGTCTTCTTGTCTTGTGATTTGGTCAACAGCACCACAGGAAAGGAAAGCTTCAAGCATTCGGCCTCAAAAGAAGACTTTGGAGACTGCTCTGAGTCGGATGACTCGCCCTCGGAGGTCGTGGCAGTATTGACACCATCCACACTGTCGGAACTGGACAATGAAGAAGAGCGATGCAGATTAGAAGCACTTGTTTTGCGATCACCAGCAGTGATAGAGTCGGAGCGCTGCAGCTTGTTGGCATTGTTCATTTTCTCCAGTTTCTGGAAGTACTTCTGGGCGTGGGTACGAATCTGAACGACCGTGCGAGTTTTCACCAAGTCTGCAATCAACTTCCACTGCTTATTGTGGATCTGCAGACCTTGCAAAAAGAGACGGTGCTCCTCAGTTGTCCATCGGCCGGCTACGCAAAGAGACCACAGTCAGAGGGAGGGAGGGAAGAAGACCGGAATAATTAATTCTCACCCGCTTTCGCATTATCGCCTCCATCCATTCCATAAGAATCCATGTCGTTCATCTAGATAGAATTTTTCCGCCGGTAGTCAGCACGTCAGTCATATTCCGAGCAGAATTGGGGAAGGGGGGGGGGGGTCTCACCATCAAACTATCTTCCATTTTAACAACAGAGTTTCTTTCCACAACTTGCAATAACAAGAGACTAGAAAAAGAAATTTCCTGCGGCGAAACTAGTTCACAAGGCAGGAAGGGCAGAAAGCGATGGTCTGCTGATGAGCGAGCAGGCAAGGAATGGGACGGCAGCAGCAGCAGGCAGCAGTCACAGCATGAGCAGACAGACAGCACTGGGTGAGTGAGTGAGTGAGTGAGTGAGTGGGACAAGAGAGCACGGAGAGACGCACACACGCACAGAATCGTCACACACGCCAACGACCTCAACAAACAGCCCCACAAACTGTTCCTAGAGTCCCGGTTGCGGGATAAACGAGGTTGAAGAGAGGGCAACGTCAATTTCCGTCAGCAGCGCTGCAACGTGCGTCGTTGAAGGTAAAGCTCGCTCTTTGTCGATTAAAAGTCCATTTTCTCGCATTCGGAAATTCCTTCCCAGGAACAAGGCGACTTGTTGATTCGTTCCCATCCAAGATATTCTTCGTGACCTCTGGCCTTGTCATCCTCGACTTCCCCATCCCCGTCCTCTGTCCCTTTTCTGGTGGTTTCACGCCTTCGGCTGGCGATGCTTGAAAATGTCGAATGGCCAGAAGAGATACAAACATTGTCCTCCTCATGACTTGTTTGAAGCGTGTCGCTCGCAATGATCTCTAGAAACGAGACCATGCAGCACAGTTAGTTGGGAGATGTTCCCCAGCAAACTATCTATCTGTGAGATAATTCTCATGTTCGATGTTATTTGAGCCTTTGCATTAACGAGAGCGTCAATCAGACCATTGTTATTCGAAGCCAAAATGATAAATTTGAGGGCAGATTCATCATGAGACCCTTGCCTGCTTTCCATCCCTTTTGACTTGTAGTCATCAGGCAACGTAGTCATGCCGCGTGTTTGGCTTAAAGATCAGTTGACTGACTTCCTTTGTGACTTGGCCTGAGCTGTGACTCCAAGAAGTGACTGTGCATGTCAAGATCTGGGCAGTATTAAAGCTGATAGCACAGCGGATAGGCAAGGCGAGATGGACTGGCATTGCTTTGACGGCTTGAGCGGTGAAAGATCGCTGTGTACCGACAAGAGAGATTGGATGTCGAACGTTGTAGACTAGATACATTTGTTGATCAATACTTTTTAAATTAATGGTACAAACTTTGATGATGACGACAAGACGAAAGAAAAGCATAAATCGCGAATTCGCGATTCATAACATCCTCGTCCATGCCCACCTCAAGCCACAAATCCATGTATACAATACATGGACAAAGTACCAGACAATTGGCTAAAAGTAATACTATGTTTCAAACAGTGCATAGTGATAAAAGCAAAATGAGGCTGGTGGAGAATACGAAATCAATGGCCACCAAGCCAAGCATCGAAGAATGCTCATGGGCGACGGATTGGCGTGACGTGCATATGGGTATCCATCCACTCCCAAAGATCCAGATTGAGTCCCCCAACAGTTGCGGCAGGAGAGGTGGAGGTAGAAACACCATCGAAGGTGGCGAAGTCATGCTCCAAAGTGCTGTGCAAGATTTCCCAATCTTCGCAGCGAGGAAAGGAAGTAGGAACAGGAGAGTCGTCCTCACAGCTGCTCTCTGATTGGCAACAAGACTGCAAGTGAGCAATCGCACTTTCTTCCAGGGCTCTAGAGGTAGCCAGGGAAGCGAAATGCAAAGGAGAAGTAACAGGAGATGGGGTGACTGGGCGAGGCCGAGCACGCGGCTTGCGGTCATGGCGAGCGCGTTTGCGCGGATTTCTTTCTTCCTCTTCGAGTACATCGCCCTCTTTCTTGATGGAGGGTAAGGTACGAGGCTTGAAGGAGGAGATATGATTGTTGTAGCAGGTAGTTTCAACAGAAGGAGAAGGAGAAGGCGGGGAGAAGGGAGAAGATAGATGCAGCAGTTCCGCCTCGGAGAGCGAACGAATGGGCTGGAAGAGCGCTACTTCGGTCTCATTCTGATTTAACGCTTCACTACGACAGTTGCGATCGTTTTTCACCCTCAGTCCATAGCGACGACCTGAAGAGGGCAGTCTGTGGAGAGGCCGGCGAGGCGGCGGAGAGGGGGACTTGGCCTCGGACTTCACTGGCTCTGGTGTGAGCACTGAAGGCGGCAACAAGAGACTTTCCTCAGTCATGTCGCAACTGCGCTTGTTCCGTGGGCTTCTTACCACCGTATGACGCAACTGGAGAGTTTGATCAGGTGGCGAACAATAAAGAAACAGAGCCTTGAAGACAGCGACTTTGAAGATTCGGCCGATGTCCATCTCATAGGCCTGCAAGGCAGGATGACCGCAAAGCCAATTGACGATATTAACATGCTTGTCATGTGATTTGGAAGCTGGGCCCGATAGCATGGTGGCGCGCAAGGCGGTGAGATCGGTCCATGGCTGAGGCACATTGTGCAGGATCAACAAGGACAACTCCTCCACCTCTTCCACCCCCTGCAGAAAGGGGAACCACTGATTGTAGGGTTGCTGTTGAACGTGTCCATCTTGATCGGCGTCTTGCATCGACATTGACTTGTTGCAGCGCATGAGTGCCTTTCGCGAGGCGAGCAGGTCGACCACCTCGGGTCTACTGGCCTGCAGCTCCGCATAAATACACTCATGCAAGACTTTATGTTGATTGAAAGCGCGGCGATGAGAGAGATTGAAGCCATCAATGTTCAAGAAGGTGATCAGCGCGTCTAGAAGAAGCGGCGAGCACCACTTGGACCTCGCGCCATCCACCACACGATCTTCGTCTGGCCAGCTCTCAGGCAAAGAGTCGAAGTGGCACTACATAGCAGGGAGGTGATTAGAGGGGGGATAGCTGAAGAGGATATGAGGCTAGAGCTCACCTTCTTGCTGACGCAGAAAGTGTCTCTGAAGGCCGAGGCGAAGCGGCGCATGATTTGGTGGACATCGAGAGAGAGGGGCTGGCCGAGGAGAGACAGCACCTCATCCTCATGGACCGCAAACTCCTTGGAAAAACCTTTGCTTAAATTCTTCATTTGGCTTTGATTTTGCATGGAAGTGTGAAGAAGCGGAGAAGTGTGAGGCGGCAAGTGCGCAGCAGAGGGTGAGGGCGGAGAGTGGGGATTGCCTCCTTCAAGGCCACCCCCACTCGTACCCGCAGTGGCAGTGGGGCTGTCATAGGTCTTCATTGTATCTTGAGAGGACTCATGGAAGGAAATGGGCGACCAACAGGGAAGCTGATTGGTGACCTCTCGCTGCTCTGGATAATAATATCCTTCAGCTTTTGGCTCTTCTTCTTCAAAGCGACAGATCAGAACATCCTCCCACTCCAATGAGATGTCTGTATCGAGGATGCATTGCATCTTTGGTTTATATTTCCACAGGTGGGTTGGATTCTGTGGACGCCTCATCTCGAGGTGGATTGCCTCTGTCCCAGGTCTTGCCATATCCAAATGCGAGAAAGGCAAAAGCTGTTTCTCTAAATGAAAAGTGCGTTTCCTCAAAGCACCACTCATTTTGAATCCACGCGCATTAGTACTGTTTCTAGATGTGGTGTGTGAAAAGTCACATCATCGAAAGTCAACGTGAACTGAAAACGAAGAGGGAAGTTGAATCACGAGGGACGAAGTGTCGTCGAATTTCAGTTCATCCCCTTAAGCCCACCCGCAGCCCTCTCAGTCCGTCTCTCATGCAGCAGCTGCTCAGCGCTGCCGCCATTCTCTCACTCTCTCAGTCAGGCAGTCAGTCGCTCTCCTTCCAACCACAGAATCAAATCCTTTCACCAAGTTTCCACGCTTCACTTCGCTTTGACTTCCTTTATCGCTTCCACTGATGCTTCCTTGGATTGAGACCGATTTGCCCAACTTTGGGCTACCTCCTTCCATCTCTCAATCTCAGAGCATGGATTCCCAGACCGTCGAGAAGATCTATGCTTTCCGCCCTTCCATACCCGCAACTCCTGAGGAGGCTAGTGATATGATCCTCGAAAAGCTTGAACAGGCTGGAAGAGTGCCCAGTAAGGACAAATTCCGCAGAATGGCTTGTAATGTACGAGTATTCTTCCTTCTTTATTTGCTGTCTGCACTCACTCACAGAATGCTCCTATGACTTCATTCAGACCTTTATTTTCACTGGAGCTTGTCCCTACAATGATCGATGTGAGTCCTGCGCTCTTCCTAGTTGATCCAACCCTGTCTCATCATGAAATGTTGTCTTTTGTTCTTTACCGCACAGGTGTCTTCCTACATGACTATCGGATAAAAGCGGAAGGTGTGAAAGTTCGTACAACGAGACAAACCCGTAGCAACAATGCCATCAAGGACACGTTCTACTGGCCAGACATGACGGTGAGCTACAGTAATTATCTTACCATGATATGTGAACTTGTCTCATCTTGTTCCTTGGTTCTCTTCGTCATGCAGCGCAAAGATGTCATCCGCAATACTGATGCACAAGGTCTTCCTAGTGCCAATCAGATGTATGTCATCCCTGAAGCGTTCAAGACTAATCCCACGAACTTCCACAATCGTGGACTGTATTCCATTTGGGCACATTTTGTCGAATTCTGCGTTCATAATGCGATCTTTTATATCAAGAAATATCGCGACTTAACTTCGGAGCCATTCTTTCAAACATGTGCTTATCGTGAAAATCCTCATGTGCCTGGGGCGAAGCGCTTAGATACTTTTGTCCAGCTCTCTATGGGCATTGCTGCAAGCAATCGAGTGCAACTCACTCAGACCGCAGCTAATCCCTTAGTAGAGGAAATGCGCATTGCTGCTCCTAGAGAGGAGCAACAGGACAAGGAGTACTCTGGCGCGATTGCAAAAACGTCTGCATCTTCTGGTTTGCTTGCCCGTAGAAGCACGTGGTCTGAAGGGCAGTTTAAGAGTGTTCTTCCTCCAACACTTGGCGCAACTTCTATGGATGAAGGAAGTAATTTTTCGACACCTGTATTTCGTCCTTTGGATGTGGACTTCAACACTTCAATGGACACTTACGTGACGCCTGCTCGTGGGGGATTTGCCAAGCAGCAACCGCTGCGATACTCCCAGGCTACTAACAGTCCTCCAGCGTTGGGCAGATTTAGCCCACAGCCTCACCGTGACATCTCCCCTGATTCAGTTATTTTGCCCAATCGTTCATTAGATGTATCTGAGGGAATTAGGGAAGACGACGAGGCTTCTTTTATGATCGATGTGCCTGATGCTGAATCCATTCAAAACTCTTTGTGGGAGGGAATGGTATCCGACACCACGAAAGGTGATCCTTGGGCCTCGTCAGATTATCGTGGCGCTGATTCCAAGCTGAATCGAAGCTTGGAGCCAAGATCGGATTTAACCTCTTACTCCTCCCTTACAGTTGCTCGTCCTTCCAGCCCGCTTGCAGAACTGTCATGTGATAGCCACTCACGCCCAGTTCAAGGAGAATATACTTCTCAGACAGAAATATATTTCCCGCCTGTCGATCTAAAGTTCCAGAAAGTGAGAGATTCTACCTTCAGTAACCACGCAGATGTTTTTCAGAAGGAGAGAGAGTATCAAATGCAGCGATTGAAAGGAAGAATGGAAGATGCACATGCCACTAACACCAACTTTTCTCAACCATGGAATGAGTTTCAAGCACCGCCACTTGCATCGTCTTATCAATCTTACTCGGCTGCATCTTCTTCAATTCCGACCTTGTTCGTTCCTGATATGAGATCTTTCGCTTATGAACCTCAGCAACATGGAGCTTATCAGGCACATTCATACGGAGTGCCGAATGTGGAACGTATGCCACACGCAGGTGAGGCAGGTGGTTATGCTAACCCTCATTTGAAGGTGACCCCGCCACCGTATCCTATGGGGTATGGGAATGTCGACATGGGAATGGGGAAAAGATATGATGGCGAATACTATGATGTGTTCGCAGTTCATAATCACGAACAGCTTTGTCCTTCCAAGTCCCGCGGCTTGAACCCCAACTCTGCCCCATTTGAGTATCGCCAATATTAAGGAAGTATGCACTTTTGAATATCCAGGTTTTTGGTTCTTCTACTTACAGATTTTATTTTCAAACAGCATGAAAAGGCTATCTTCTATCTTTGATGCGTCTGACTTCGAAGGTGGATGCTTTCTCGAACAGCCTCTTGTATCGTACGCTCCAGTTCTTTCTACAATTCCAACAAGTCGGACTTGACAACCATAAGATACCCGTTGTTAGTGTCCTTTGTATGGTTCACAAGAATATTCTGATTCTGCCTCTGTATATATTGGTATGATATTGTTTGGTGCAGAAGGACAGGTGAGGTGGTCTCGCTTGAGCTTTTTGTATTGATCTGCCATAAATATTCTAGTTGCCTTGATGACTTCTTTCGTCCAGCAGCTTGTGTTATATATCCACAGCCTATTTGCGCTCAGTACCTGGCCTCTTTGCCCCCAGAACTCTTCAATAGTTATCATAAATAAGTTGTAATGTTTCTAGGTTAGGGTTTGAGCGTTTTGTCTTCCTATTTTCTATCATGATAATTAAATTGGATACCAGTACCTTGATGTTTGATTCCCTCCCCCTAGCAATATGACAGTTGCCTGAAGTGGCTGGAACAAGATGGAACTTATTTTAGGAATAAAACATACCAATAACAACACCAATCATCGAAGAAGAGGCGCAGAAACAACAACAATCATGATGCCACAAGACAAAGAAAGACCAACCAAGGCGAGATACTGTATGATAACAAACAAACAAAGTGACCACACCAGAGTACTGAAGGGAGCCTTAGCTATAATATAAACATCAATAAATAGAAATGTATACTGTACAGATACACTATTTGCCTGCTGCTCGTCCTTCCTCGTTGTCATCACCATGGAGCTGAGGAAGAGAAGAGAAGCTGCTGAGCGAGAGAATGAGAGTCTCAGGAATTATTGGTTCTAGAGTTCTTTCTAGGCGCTGCCGAAGAGGCGACGGCTTTGTTCAGGTTGCTGCTACTGCTACCTCGTTGCTGTTGGTTAGACGCCAGATTGGCCGAGCTCGGCTGTTTCTTCGTCGTCACCGTGTGAGTGCCTCCGCTCAGACGCTTTCCTGCACAAAGAAGATGTTAACATGGGAAGAGACCGAAGGAGAAGGAAGACTGACTGGCTTACCAATAATAGTAGAGAGCTCGAATTCCTTCCAGGAGGATCGCCTTAGCGAGGCGTTGAGGTCCTTCCAGTAGTTCTTCTCGGACTGCCCCATGTGGATGGACTCGACGTCCGCTGAGGCCAGCGACTGCTCCGCAGGGATCTGCCTTTGCGATGGCAGGGTTTTCATCTTCGGCTTGGCCAGACTTCCATCATCGGCGTCGAAGCCGTCAGCCACGAAGGGGATGACAGTGGTGGCGGCCTTCTTCTCTACTGCCTTCTCCTTCTGCGGCGAGTCGCTCCGCGGAGAGACCAACACGACCACGTTGGCATTGTTTTTGGGGACAATGACGAAGCTCGCAGGTGAGTCTTGTCGCTCGATGGTTTTCTTCGGTACGGGACTGACTCGCTGCAACTGCGCGCTGCTATTGAGATTGCCCATCTTGACTGACGGCAACACTTGATCAGTTGGCAATCTAATCACTCTCTTGAAAGACCATAGACTTCCTCTTCAACTCAAGGAAGGCTCTTAGTCAAGGAATGATACAGGATGATGATGACGGATGATAACAGATGATAACAGATGATGATAAAGCAGTCAGTCAGTCAGTCAGTCAGACAAAGTCTTCCCACCGGAAACAACAACAAAGACAGTTAACTTGTCAATTCTGGTGATTTAGAGATTTAGAGATTTAGAGATTTAGAGATTTAGAGATCTGTCGATCTGGGTGGTTGGCTGTGTGGGCAGTTTTTGAATCGAAACGATCAGATCGTCTCCAATTCCTGCGCGACCCTCTCGCCCTCCCCGCGACCCTCTGCTCTTTCTGCTCTACACTAGCCCCACAGAGAAACCATGTCTGCAGCAAGAACTGCGAAAGCGGCCAATAAGCGCCCCACCAAGTCTTACGAGCGGCCCGGCCTCAGCGAGGAGGAGATCGAAGAGATCCGCGAAGCTTTCAACCTCTTCGACACGGACGGATCAGGTAGGCTCTTGTGCTTCACAGAGAGAGTGTGTGTGTAAGTGACTGACACTAGCTGTCCTCTGCCAGGCACAATCGACCCAAAGGAGCTGAAGGCCGCCATGCAGTCGCTGGGCTTCGAGGCCAAGAACCAAACCATCTACCAGATGATCGCCGACATCGACAAGGACGGAAATGGCACTATCGACTTCGAGGAGTTCCTCGACATGATGACCGCGAAGATGAGCGACAAGGACACGCGCGAGGACATCCAGAAGGTCTTCAACCTCTTCGACGACGACCAGACCGGCAAGATCTCGTTGCGGAACCTCAAGCGTGTGGCGAAGGAGTTGGGCGAGACGATGAGTGACGCGGAACTGCTCGAGATGATCGAGCGCGCGGACACCGACGCGGACGGAGAGATCAATCCCGAGGAGTTCTACGCCATCATGACCAAGAAGACCTTCACCTGACCACTTCACCTTAATCCCTAACTACACACTCTCTTTTATCTACATGGCTAGCTAGCTATCAAGCTACTTTGGCTACCTCCGCGCATTGACTCACGCTAATTTACAGAGATACAGAGGGAGGAGGAGGAGGAGGGACTAGAACTGGTCCATGAGCAAGAGCGTGTGGTCCAGGCGGTAGAGCGTCGCCTCCAAGCAGTGCAGCCGCGCCAACAAGTTCTCGTAGGCAGTTTGGTCTACCGCGGAGAGCACCGTGGAGGTCTGCACCAACTCCAGCAGGTCCTTGCTCTTCGCCAACTCGCTCTCGCGGCGCAAGCGGACGTTATAAATAGCTTTGAAGAGATGCTCCAAGACTGCTTCGCGGAGTCGAGGCATGTCGAGATACCAAAAGTAACACGAGGAGGCGGGACTGAAGTCTCCTCGTTTGCTGAGCTCAAGGCAGCCGAGCCAACGGTCGCGGAAGAGGCGGTACAGGCGCTCGCGGGTTTCCCTCGCGGGGAGAATCGCTCGATCTGCCACAGCCTGTTGCTCGAGATACTTGTGCACGTGCAGCAACTCGACGATTCGCGCGGAATAGACGCCGTACCGACCCGAGGCAATGCGATGGATTGTGCGCCGCCGCAGAGAGGCAAGGATGGCCTCGTAATTCACCACAAAGAGCGGGCCGGTCGCCTCACCATCCGACCCAGCCACCTGTCAAGCATGTCACGATGACTAGATGAGAACACGAATGACGAAAAGGGTTAGGGTCATGTCACGGGTGTCTCACCTTGAGCAACGCCTGCAGAGAGGAGAGGCGCATGACTTCCACCAGCCGCTTCACCGTCTCCAGACTGAGATCTTTGCCCACCTCTCCTGACGCCTGCTGCTGCTGTTGTTGTACTTGCAGGAGACGGTAAATCTCATGCAGGCCGAGGGCATTCGACTTGGCAGGGCGAGGCCCGAGCTCGAGGGACATCGAGGCCGAGAGGATCGCGCGCACCACGTCAGCGGCCAGCTGCTCCAAGTGCTCGGCCACAGCAGATATGCAAGCGCGATGGCGCTCTTCGCGAATGAGCTGCTCGGTGCCGACCATCCAATAGGCATCTGCCCGCACTATCGAACTATCTCCTCCTCCTCCTGCTCCTCTTGTCCCAGAGCCATTGCTAGCACTAGTCGATGGTTCGTGATTATTAGAAGAGGACGACGCCACTCCTCGGCCTCTACCACGCCCTCTACCTCTTCCTCCAGAGGTACTACCATTCCTTCCGCCACCTCCTCGGCCAGCGGTAGTGGAGGAAGTAGTAGGGGTAGGAGCAGGAGGTGCGGAGGGATCTTGCCATTCCGTCTCTTCATGCTGCATCATCAAGCGCAGCTCCACAGGCAGGAAGCTGTCAGTGGCCGAGGAAGTGGCAGCAGCAGGAGGAGGCAGGCTGGACAAGGCGTCGCGGCTGCGCTTTATGCCCGCCACACGCTTGGCCGCGGCAGCGCCACCGACGGAATCGAAGACAGACGGAGGCTTTCTTCCTCCTTTGCTCGCGATCTCCTGGTCAGCCAGCTGACGGCGCTTGACATCGAGCGGGGGCAGAGCCACGAGGAAGCGATGCCTCACCAGCTCCTCGAAGACTCTCTGCAGGCCCTCCACCCCCTCCTCCTCCTCCTGCTGCTGCTCCAGCAGCTTCTGGAGGTCTCCGTAGCGCAGTCGGCCATGCAGGATGACTTCCTCCATCATTCTCAGGGGCAGGTCGCCCAGTGAGGAGGAGAAGCGGTCCCGCACGATGCGCAGCAGGCGGCCGTGGCGCAAGCGATGCAAGACAGCGTCCACGTCGACCTTGTAGAGCAGCCCTGTGGTGCTGAGCTTGGCCTCCATGATGGCCGAAACATCTCCTCCGAGGTCGGGCAAGTCGAGATCGTGCGGCAGCTCCACCACGAGGCAGTGGTGCTTGAGCAGCACGAGGAAGGCGAAGCGCACCGCCTTGGGCGAGAGTCTCTGGTCGCCCTCCAGCAGCACAGAAGCTGCTCGAACCACTCCCTGCAGCGTGCACTGCTCCATGCTCATGATGAGGTGCGCCGCGTCCTGACAGAGCAGATCGATCGTGAGCGTCAGAGAGCTTTAAAGACACAGTGGGGAGCGACAACGAGAACTTACCCTCACGATGTCTCCGAAGTGGTCATTGATAACGTTGAGAGCCAGGCGGGCGCGGAAGGTGTTGGGCAGCGCTAGAGGCATCACTCAATATGGGATCGATTCCTTGGCCATTGCGATGAGAACCGCTCCCGCGCACCACAACAATAACTGAATGATGAAATGTCACAAACCAACCATTTGAGGAAATACTTAATTCCACTGGAATCCACTGGAATCGAGCGTTTGTTTGGTGTTAAGTCAATCCGAAAAGCGCATTTATGAAGCTAAAAGTCCGGAAACGAGTCTAGACAGGTCTAGATAGCCAGACCAGATCGCCAGAGTTGATCAAAAGGAGAATGCAATTACTTCTTTGCTGTTCTTCTATTGAAGTGAGTTGATGAAGCGGTTCCGCCCTTGTATTGATCTTCACGAGGGAGTGGTAAAGCAGATAGTGGGATCTTCTCTAACAGAGAGCGATAACGACAAACCTGCAGAGAACTTCGTCTCCAAGCAGAGCGCCGCGCACTTCGCCAGGTTGACCCCCTTCCCCCTTCCCCCTTCCCCCTGCCACACACACGCACTGTCGCAGTCCCTCCACTGACTAGTGATCATGCAGGCTCTATCAGGAAGACGGGCTCTTCGGTGGCCATGTCATCATGCTGGGCAAGCACTGCGAGGCCGCGGCCCTCGAGGCGCTAAGCACTTTCCCCGGCGGACTGCAAGTGGGAGGTGAGCGATCATCACCTGCCTGGCTGCCTGACTGACTAACTGACCCCTCCCCTGCTCTTCTCTTCTGTGTGTGCAGGAGGGATCACGCAGGACAATGCCATGCAGTACTTGCAGGCCGGCGCGGCGCAAGTCATCGTCACTTCCTTCGTCTTCCACGATGGATCCATCGACTTCCATCGACTCTCGGCGCTGCGGGACCTTGTAGGTCGTCATCGTCTCGTTCTAGACCTCTCTTGCCGTAGGAAGGCTTCTGGTTGCCAAGAGGACAGCGAGACGTTCTTCGTGGTGACCAACAAGTGGACCAAGTACACAGACTTCGCCATCACGTTAGTCCCCCGGCCCTTCCCCTTCCCTCCTCTCCTAATGGCTGACTGACCCTGCGACACTCTCCTGCTTGTGTCTTGCAGGCCGGAGAATCTCACATTGCTGGCTTCCTTCTGCTGCGAGTTTCTCGTGCATGGCGTGGATGTGGAGGGCAAGCGCGCTGGCATCGAGAGCGACCTCGTCCAGCTCTTGGGCAACTGGGCCGTGGCAACAGCGGCGAAGTTGCAAGAGATGAGTACCACCGGCGAGCCCTTTGGCATCACTTACGCTGGAGGAGTGCGTGGCTTGGCGGACCTTGACCTCGTGGACACGTTAGGACAGGGACAAGTTGATGTCACCGTAGGCAGTGCGCTGGACATCTTCGGAGGAGACCTGAGCTACAAAGAGGTCGTACAATGGCACCATGCCCACAGCAGGCACTAGACTACTAGTATTAACTTTATTGGAACTCATCGAAGCCACCCCAAGCATAGTCTAATGCTGTCGTAGTCTAGTGAGAGTGCCAGATCTATACAAATGGACATTAAAAGATAAGAAAGACAGCAGCTCTGCCCTCTCAAAGGGTGGCTAGCAGGTCGTAGGCAGTCTCCGCCACAGTCTGCTGGTCGCGCAAGGGCTTCACTTCCACTGCCATCAACTCCATTCGCTCACTCCGCCAGGTATTCAACAGGCAGTGTTGAACCCTGTGTTTGCAACGGTGATTCACTTCCTGCAATCGAATGGTTCGACTCTTCTTGCCCGAAAGAGCGCCTTCTCCAGGGGGCAGCAAAGTGGAGGCGGGGCGGAAGCTTTCCAATCGAACCAAAGCTTCAAACACTTGAGCACGTGGGAGGCCAAGACGAAAATACGACCGCACAGCCTCGACTGGTCGTTGTAGATATGCTCCGCGAACTAATGCGGAATAAGTTTGGTGGCAAACAACATCATGTGAGACTTGCTCTACTGCCCCCTCTCCCTCTCCCTCTGCTTCAATCAAAATGCGCTCTAAATCATCTTCCGGTCCTCCATCTCCAGCACAGTTATCCGCGTAGTCGTACACGAAGCGTCCCACAGTCCAAACCTCTTTCTCTACAGCCTCTCTCACAGCGGCCCATGCCAGACCTCGCGGGTCTTTCCACAAATTCTGTAACAATGCGGCAGTCGCTTCGCTTCCCTCCACTTTGAGCATTGCATCCGCTGACCCATCTTCCACCAGAAGAGACACCTCCATGACGGGCAGGATCGAGGCAGATGATTCACAAGTTGGGCAGTAGTAATTACCCAGAGCAATGGTCGAGGTAGCGGCCACTCGAAAACAGACATGGCAGCGAAGAAAGCACTGCAGCTTGCGCAGAGTCGCAATGCTTAGAAGAACGCGATGAAGTCGTCTGTCCCACTGACGAGTCGCAGCGAGCACAGACAGGTTGCACACGGGCAAAGAGATCGAGGCGGCGGTCAAATCGGCAGAATACGGCGATAATCCGATCCGATCCACAATCTTGGTGACGAAACTTTGCCACACTCGTGATTGAGTAGAGCAAACTTGTAACCCTTTCTCATCCAATAGGCCAAGCACAGCAGTCTTGGTGGACATGGAAGTGGAAGCCGTGCGAAGGTAAAGCTTGCGTTGCTTTTGCGGGCAACATAATACAGCACAATGAAGAGAGATGATCATACCCGGCATCAACCCTGCGCTCTCCGAAGAGGATAAGTAGAAGTGGATGGTGTCTGGAAAGCGAAGATCGCACAGAAGGAGGTCGACTCTTCCTTGAACATCCTCGTCCTCCCCTTCTTGCTTCCATCCAGTTACCACTCTGGGCTCACGCGATCGCTTCCGACTGTTGGAGGTCTCCCCATGGTCTTGCAAGTGCAGTCGTCTGCAAAGAACGACAGCCATGATGCTACAGTCCAAGTAAAGGCTACCTCCCGCACCCAGCTGTGTGGTGAGAACCTCGCGCAAGCCTTTGATGCCTCCACCGCAAGATGTGGCTTGGAACGGCATCCTCTCCACGGCACTAGGAACGAAACGCAGCGGCTGGTCAAGAGGGAAGAGAGTCACTTGAGAGGGATGTGCAAGTAAACAAGTTTCTCTTCTCCCTTCAGCACCACACATCACAACAACGTCAAGACGACGAATCCAAAGCAACGCATTTGTCGTGGGCAATTGAATCTCTTTCACGACGAACCGGAAACCACGAGAATCATCCGAAGGACAGGCAAGCAGCAGGAGCAACACAAGAGAGCCAGAGGTTGGGCAAGAAACAACCAACTGAGCCATGCCAGATACATAGCGTACTTCCACTAGACGTCCAACCAGCACATCGAAGGGAAGACTGTCGTGGCTCATGTCGGAGGAGGCGGGAAGGTAGTGCAAGTCGAAGTCCACAGTCATGCACAGTCCTTTGCGATTAGCAGACGGCAGAGAACGAGACAGTCGATCAACGGTGCTCACAGTGGCTACCCGAGGCAGCAAGGAAGAGAGGTAATCGCCGTCTAGTCCACCCCGAAGTGTGTGAAGAGCGCATCGCCAGCTGTCCACCACTTCCTCCTGCACTACACGCTGCAGTGGGTCTTTCAGCATTTGCTTCGTTGCTTCAGACCACGACAAGAGTTCCTTGTGAGAGAGCTGGTCCAGCGCAGCAAGAAGACCGTTGGGCAGGACAGCGCGATCCAGTGCGGCAAGCAGTCGTTGCAACACTTCACGCCTCCAGGCCGAAACCACCAAGCCACAATGACGCAAAAACCGAGGCATGGCTTCCAAAGCGTGTTTGATTCTGCTTGTCTCGGCATCTTTGGAAGCGTGGGCGAGCAGTGAAAGGGAGGAGCGAGGCGTGTAGGAGTACCCCGACAGGCGGCCGTGCAACACGATAGGCAGGAGGCGGTGAAAGACGACCTCTGCTCCTGCGCCAAGGGCATACCACTGCACTGAGAGAGAAGAGCGCTGGAGATGGGAGAAGAAGATGTGGCAGCTTGGAGCCTTGGGGTCTGAAGAGGAGAGCCTCAGCGTCAGCCATCCAGCCTGCAGCGACTGCACCGATCCATGAAGACAGACTTCCCTCTCCACTACTGTCTCCTCCTCCTCAAGAGAAGGAGAGGGGGGTGAACAAATATGAGGGGAGGGGGAGCGCACTTCTCCCAGCAACAGAGAGGAAGCAGAGGTGACCAGCAGCCAGGAAGGACTGCCTTGCCTGCCCATCCCTCCTCCTCCTCCTTGCCAGCTAAAGACTTTAGCCTTCTGTACCACAACATGCCTTCCAAGGCAGAGATAAGGAGCCAAGCCCAAGGCGTCTTTGGAGAGAAGCAGATGGCGTAGTCTTCCCTCCTGCTCACCCTCCACCACCTCCTCCTTGATGGCGAGGAAGACTACAAAGCCATCCACCAGACGCATTGGATCACTGCAGAAGTCTACCCAACCTCTAGCCAAGGAGTGCGAGGGACTGTCACACTGTGTGGGGAGTACTATTGCGCGGGGCGCCTGAAGGGTGAGTGTGTTGGCGAGGAATAGCCGCCGGCCATGGACGAGATCGTTGCTGAACCTGCCCGCCATGCAGGCGCCGCAATCGAAGAGGCATCCCGCTGGCTGGAAGGCTGGCTGGAAGAGGAAGCAGACGAAGACCACAGAGAGTGGAGGCCCCGCCGTCTCGATGATGAAGGTTGGGAAGACTGTCAAGCAAGCGGTTTGGCTTGAAGAAGAGAAAGAGGGGCGTTGAAATCTTCCTTGGATCGTTACTTCGGTCATCTCCCCACTGCCACCGCTGCCATCTCTTGTTTCCCTCTCCTGGTGGTCTTCCTTTTCAAATTGTCCCCGCCCCAAGTCAGATCTAGAACTCTGGAGATCTGGATTCAAAAGCTGTTTGTTTCTTGGAAGCTGTTTGTTCCACTTCGTGAACTTAACAAGAAGCATGAAGCGAACAACATTAAGATAAAGAGAAGATGTATTACGTGCAAAGCGCTACGAAGCTTGGCGGGATTTACCTTGCTCCTTGCAACAAGTCCTCGCTTCTCTTTCCTCTCGAGGAAGATCCCCTCTCTTGGCTCTCCTGCCATGACGCCTACGAGTACACGTGGTCAGTCGACCCGGACGGTCTGCTGGCTGGGCTGTCAGCTGATCTCAAGATTCGTCTGGCGCGGTCCAGTGGCTTCTGCCCCCACCACCGCTGCCAGCTGAGCGAAGTGGGCAACGCAGACCGCGAGGGCCGCTGTCCGCAGGGCCTCTGCTACTCGAAGGTCGAGCACGGCGCGGTCTCCTTCGGCGCCTGCTGCTTCCGCAACGGAACCTTTGAGACACAACGGCTTCTAGGCTACTACGACAAGCTGTCGCCAACCCCCAAGCCCATCTACCGCGCCCATCGAGTCCTTCTGCAGCCCGCCAACGGTACAGACGATCCCTCACCGGAGGTGTTCTTCAATGCGCACTACCTGCGCGACCACCTCATCGCCTCGCAGTGCCCCCTGCACAGCACGGTAGAAGACTTTAAGCTCATGCTTGTACAGCAGCAGGTCAGGCGGTGGCTGCAGATCTACAACCCGCCCAAGCCCTCAGCCCAACCCAAGCCCAAGCCCAAGCCCAGCCCGTGTCTTCTGCTGCCCGAGGCCTTGAGAGAGAACGATCATCGCCATGGAGTCTGGGTGGAGGAGGTGGAAGAAGCGGGCGATGGCGCTGCTGTCCTGCACTATCGCATCTCCTTCTGCTTCCGCAATGATCCTGTCTCAGCGGTGCGCCAACTGCTACCCTTCTCTACGGCCACTACCTGCCACCGAGGAGGTGGCGCTGTGCATGGGCTAGAATACTTCGTCTTTCGCGGCTGGGAGGACTTCCTTGTGCCCAATGAAAGCGACGCCCCCGCCCTGCTGCGCCTCGCCCAGTCCTTCGCTGGCGCCAATGCGGAGGGGCAGATGGTGGGCGTGAACTGTCTGTCTGGCCGCGGCCGCTCCGGATCGTTTGCTGCGCTTGTCGCGGCCTCAATAGATAACGTGACCACTCATCGTGACTTGATCGATCTGATCGTGGCCATGCGCGAGAGAAGGGATGGCCTCGTGGAGACTCCGCGGCAGTACCGCTTCATCGCCACTTTGCTCGGCTTGCCCGACCCCGCCCAGCCGTCTTCTCCTTCCTCTGCCTCTCCTGCTGCCATGCTGTCCTCCAATACAGAGTCGTCTATGGGCATGAGCGATGCACAGAGGTCTCTTGGAGGGGGGAGTGCCCTCCTTCTTTGCTCTTTCCTCCTCCTCCTCCTGCTACCTTGGCGGTGGGTAGTAAACCGCTATAAGAACACCTGAACTAGAGGAAAGCTCTCGTTGATCCTTTGGGTGGTTGTGTGTTGATGACTAGCTCTTATCTATGGCCTCAAGTCTGCTACCATAGCCTATAATAGCTATCAATGCTATTGCTATGATGTGATGTGATGCGATGTGATTGCTACTGTTGAAGGCGAAGGAAAGCTGGACTATTTCCCTCTCGTCTACAGCACAGTGCATGACCAACAAACAACGTTATCTACATACCATACCATACCATAGTGTAGATTAGATTAGATTGGCTTAGGAGGAGAGGGATAGACTAGCTTGGGTTGGGTTGGGTTGGGTTGGGTTGGGTTGGGTTGGGTTGTAACATCTGCTGTCTTACCAATAGACTATAATCCTGTAGTCTAGTTAGCTAACACTTGTACTAATAGCTACTTACAATACCAATACATGTAGTTACTGTAGCTAGTCTACCACTAACACTACTACACTACTGTATTGTTATTGTAAATAGTCCAGCAGAGAGAGTGTGTGTTAACTTAATAAGATGATTGTCTTGTATTACTGTATGTTACAAGCCTAGACTAGACTACCACTACGACTACCACTACGACTAGCGTTACAGAGCAGATGCTGCTCGCTTCAATTAGCAGTACAATAACAACAAGAACAACATGAGACAAGTGCTGCTCGAAGTCGATCAGTCAGTTAGTCAAGTACAGTCATAGAATAGGACAAGGTTATCTCAGAAGAGGCTACAACTACAACTACAAAGAAGAAGAATAGGCTGTCTGACCACTCAGTCAGTCTGGCTGGTCAACATGAAGGTAAGGGAGGTAGGGGGAGGTGGTGGGGGAGTGAGAGAGAAGAGAATGTACAGAATGCAAAGCACAGCAAAGCAAAGCAAAGCCACTCATCACACAAAATGAAGAATACTAGTATTTCAAAATCAGAACAAAATAGTTCCCAAAGGCCATCGACATTGAGGAAGATGAAACCATTCTAGTCAGACTGGAGCCATAGCATAACATAGCACAGCATCATATCCAGCCATTGTCATTGTCATTGTAGACTAGACCAAACTAGACTAGAAGGGTTTGGGAAGGTAAGAGAAGAGAAGAGCAAGTGATGGTGAATATGAACAAACAAACAGACAGACAGCACAACAGCAAAACAACAAAACTAAAAGCCGAGACGTAACAATACAAGAAGAGCAAAAGTGGACAACAGGGAGGAGGAGCAGTCTTCTTCCCTATGGATGGGATGGGATGGGATGGTATGGCATAGGTACCGTAGGGAAGGGATAGTGTCTTGATGGTCTTAGACGGCCACCTTGCGCAGCAATCGGAAGGGTCGGCCTTCCTTCTCCCTCTTGAGACGACACCATTCCGTCTCTGGAGGTCGTTCTCGCAGGTGAGGCATCTGGTTAGGGTCTGCCCCCAGCAGCGAGAAGAGGCAGAACATGGAGTGCTTGAAGGGCACTTTCTTCACCGCCACCACGATGCGGATGTCTTGGAAGGGCATGCCCTCCAGCAGCTCGATCTTCCAGCCCAAGAGCTCCTTGGGGGACTTCGCGGAGATCTTCAAGGTGCGCACTATCTCCTGCTCGGTAGTGAGGGAGTCGTCGATGAACATGGACTCGTTGATGTCTGTCTTGATGATGGCCGTGAAGGCTGACTTGATGCTCGCGCTGCTGCTGGCTCGGTGGAGGACATCCAGAGAAGGTCTGCTGGGCGGCGGCGGGCAGTAGTGGCGCGGCTCTTGAGTCTCCGCGGAGCTGGCCGAGGCCTCCTCCTCCTCCTGCTGGTCTTCGCTCTGGTGGCGATGATGGTGAGGAGGAGGAGGAGGGCTGGTCGCTACGGCTGGCTGGACGTCCTCGTCAGTGAAGGGATGGACTGCGATCTCACAGTCTTCTCCCACATCGTCCAGCTTCTCAGAGTTACTCCTCGCCCTGTCCCTGTCTCTGTCCCAGGAGAGCTCTTGAGTGGAGGCGGTGTGCTTGGAGTGATCAGACCCGCAATCCACGCTCTCCACCCTCGACACTCTGCTCTCCGTGACCGCTTTGGGCAGGAAGAACCACGCCAAGAGATCTGCGCAATAGTCGCAGCAATCGAAGTGAGGTTTCTGATCAGCTCGACTGGGCATTTATATGTATAGGTTGGTTGAATGCAATTAGTCTGATATACTAGTATATGTGAGGTCTCTCTCTCTCTGTCAAACTTCACTCTTCACTGTTCACTTGCCTGGCTTCTCTCACCATGTCCCACTGTAACTATTATTACCACCCCGCGCTAAACACTCAATGGTCTACACTGCATTACACTACACTCACTACATTACACTACTATAGGGTAATTAATTCCTCTGACCAATATGAAGTGTTCTATGTCATTGTACACACTCACATCTAGAAGGAGACTAGCTAGTGTTGGCTCATTAACAACCATAAACTAGACCAACAGCTAGTCTAGAGCGTGTGTTTGCTGAAACAGCCGTGGCCACGAGAAGTCTGTAAACCTTTCTTCTGTCCACCAGGTCAATGCTATTAGTTATTTTATCTCTTGGGAAATGATCATCGAACAACAAAAAAGTTTAACTTATAGACATTATAAACAACAGGTTTCCCTCAACATCAATCACTTTAATTCCGCATAATTTAATTTGACTCCGCGGCAGGCCTCGAGACATGGTGACCAAAGATAGCTCTCTTGTCATGGTGACTCTTCGAGCTCAAGTCTTTCGCTTCGTGGAACTTCTTGTACCTACAGAATCCAACAGCAACAAGATAAGAGGTCAGCACCACATTAAACATCACATGGACATGTATAATATATAGAGGTATATATATATAGAGAGGTAGTGTGAGGTGGACTCAGCAGTTCATCGGAAGGAAGTCGACAAGATTGTATCCGCATGACAAGGCGGGACTATTGCCCCGACCAAGCAGTCAGACAAGTAAGTAGATAACAGGGTATCGTCATTTGACCCGCAGCCACCACACACAGCGAGAAGGACACAGGCAGACACACACACAGAGAGAGAGAGAGAGAGAGAGAGACAGACACTCACTTGATGTGCACAGAGACGAGGGGGCGCTTCTTCTTCTTCTTGACCTCCTCCTCCTTCTCCTCACTGACCTCCTCTGCGTCCTCTTCCACCTCGTCTCTCTTCCGCTTCTTCTTCTCTTTCTTCTCCTTCTTGTTCTTCTTTTTCTTATTCTTCGAGCTCTCCTCGTCGCTGACATCCTTGCGGTAGTTGTTCTTGAGGATGTCCAGCACGGAATTGAAGGAAGTCACTGTGGACGACCAGGCTTTGGATCCCACCGTGTCGTCCACCACTCCCTCCATGCCCAGGCCCAGGCCCACGTCTCTTTTCTTCATCTTCAGATGGGAGGTCATGCCAGAGCCGTCCTTGCCCAGGCCTTTGTCTTCGCTCCAGCCCATCTTCTGCAGCATGCGGTAGCCAAAGCCGCTCTTGTTCTTCTTCCAGTGGCTGTTGAGCGTGTCTTCGAGCTCTGCAGCCACTGGCACTGCCACAGGCTCGGAGGAGGAAGAAGACTCGGTCATCCCACAACTGAAAGATACGCGCGACAAACTGAAAAGAGCGAATAAGGAATGAATGACTGGAGAACAGCAGCAGCCCCACCGGTGCACACACACACACGCTGGACCTGGAGAAACGCGTTTGATAACTGCAGCCAGATATCCAGAGGGCCAGAACTAGCCCCTCTCTGTCTGTCTCTGTGTGTTGTCTGTCTCTGTCTGTCTCTGCCATAGTGGCGAATTGTCAATTGTTTGTCAATCAATCACAAACAAAAGCAAAGCAAAGCAAAGCCAAGCCAAGCCAAGCCAAGGGAAGTGAAGAAGAGAAATGCTGAGCAGAGCTAGTCGTCAGTTGATTCTTTCTAACAGCGTGCCTGCTAGTAAGATAGCTGTGCGTCACATGGGCTTCTTCAGCGACACCATCACTAGCATGACAACGAAGACCATGGAGTCCTCCAGAAGTACCTCCTCCTCCTCCTCCTGCTCCTCCTCCTGCTCCTGCCCCCAGCCTCGCTGACCTCTTGCTTCTTCTCTGACTGTCTTCTTGTAGAGAAGGCCTTCGACAAGATGTTGGACCTCATGCTGAACTCCGAGACTTGGTCTCTGCGAGTGTGGAAGGCCACCATGGACGAGCACCTCAACAGCTGGATGATGTACATCCCCGGCGTCTCCTCGGCCAACGAGACCAAAGAGCTCAAGGTCATACGAGGTAACTAGAGTCTCTCTATCTCTCTCTCTATCTCTTAGCTGACTCTCCTCCTCCTCCTCCTCCTCCTCCTCCTCTTCCTCCTCCTGCACCACCACAGACATCATGCAGTCCATGACTGACGCCGAGCTGGACGACGCCACCTTGATCAACGGAAAGGTCAAGGAGCGCCTGGCCATCCAATCGAACCATCCCATTGACCAGGTCCACCGCCTCTTCGTCTTCTACAATCAGAGCCGCGTGATGCAGCAGTGGCTCAGGATGAAGTGAGACACCCCCCTTACCTACCCTACCCTACCCTACCCTGTCCCTATAGTACCTGACTGACAGAGTGACTTTGCTTCTATTGACAGGAAGGAGAAGGGCGAGCCTCTGCCTCAGAGCGATGTTGAGATGCAGAAGTTGGCGTCAGAGGACCCTCGCATCAAAGTCATCACACAGAAAGTGTAAGATAGCACAGCCTCCTCCTCCTCCTGCTGCTGCTGCTGCTCTCTCTGATTGGTCCTTGGTTATGATTCAATAGGCTGTTTCCTGATAGGCGCAAGACGGGACGGTCTCGCTCCATGTTCTAAAGAGAGGGGTAGTGAGGAGTGGAGCACTACTGAGGTAGAGAAGCAGTGGAGGATAGATAGCTATGTACTATACTATGCTATACTCCAATGTAACATCTAATAGAGACATAGTGAGGAGCAATAGTGTAGTGATGAGGTTGCTTTCCTTCGCTTTACACTCTTGGACCAGCACTGTCACTGTCACACACTAACCTAAACCACACTAGTCTAACCTGCACTAAATAAGGTCTAGACTACATCATCGAAGGTCTCTTCTTCTATGCACAAACCCTCATTTCTGTTCATGGAGCTGAAATACACAATTATACATGGAGCACTGTCCATCACTATTATGATGCTACTCCACAGTTTAAAGGCTGCAATGAAAGTCATTTATAAGAAGTTGAAGATCGTTGGGAGCGAACAGCTTGTTTACTACAGTAAGAGTACGCCAATTCTTCAGTAAGTTCGACTACGTGTGGAGACAACAATCCAGTCATCTCAGACTATACAGTCTAGTTGAACATCTTGTACTTGTACATCTTGTACTTGTACATCTTGTACTTGTACATCTTGTACTTGTACATCTCCGATCTGGCTTTGGCTCTCTCCACTTAACTTTGGGCTGCAACAGTCAAATCCAAACAAAGTGACTGACTGGATTAGCTACATTCCTAGAGATAACCTCTAGTTGATCCAACAAGACAAACAGATCTGGATTTACACTTTACACTTTAGTCTACAGTACTGTACCATTGTCGTCTTTAGATTAGCGCCACCATACAGTACCTTCGCTTTACACACTAACCTACACTAACCACACTAACCACAGTAAACACAGTCTAACAGTAGATACTGTATTACTACTATGTCTTAGTCAGTAATCTGTATCTACTACTGCTGTAGATACTGTAGATAGTGCAGATAGTGTACTGTAGATACTGTTTAGTAGCTAGTTAGCATGACCATCAAAGCCTTCACAATCATAGCATCATCTGACTAGCTGGAGGGTGTTGACGACGTTTATAAAAGAGAAGGTAAGCTTCAGCGCCTACCACTTCCTCAGCACTGATGGGAGTGACACGATCGTCATCGTAGTGATACCACTGCTTGGACAAGGTAGAGGGCAAGGTAGAGGCAGTGGTGGTGGCATCATCGCTGCTCTCACTGAGATCACTGTTCATAGTAGACGAGGCTTTGTCATCGTAACGCAATGATGAACCAGCAGTAGCAGTGGTAGCAGTGGCAGCAGTGGCAGCAGTATGGCTTGGTTGCCAAGAGCGAGCAGCGGCAGTGTAATGGCCATATCCCATGCGACCATAATGATTACATACTGCAAACAAATCATACTGACAGTTGCTGTTGCTGTTGTTACCACCACCTCCTCCTCCTCCTCCACCACTCTTCTTCTGTTCCTCCTGCTCCTCCTTGCTGCTGCTGGGTGAATAGCAATAAGGAGCCAGATCCAAGCCATTGAGAGGACAGTCCACGAACAAGTCAATCTTCTCGCGATGCATGCCATTGTTGCCTCCTAGCATAGCACCAAACCCACCACCACCTCCTCCTCCTAGACTACCGTCATGCTGGCCTAGTAGTTGTCTGTACTCGAAGCGCTTGAGTGAGAGGATTAAGACTGGAGGGAGATAGTCGCGTGCAAAGAGAACTTTGCGTCTAGCATTGGGCAGATGTTGTTGGCATCTAGCGCAGTAGTAGTCGTTACCTTCGCCGAGTACCTCTTCCGTGGTGTGCTCGGCGAGACAGTCTTGTAGTGTGAGAAGATGAGATGCTGCACGTGGTCGACGATTTGAAGTTGTGCTTGTATTCGCTGGTATGGATCGTAACCTTTGTACCTCCCACAATGAGATCTACATACATACATACATACATACACACACACACACACACACACACACACACACACACACACACACACACACACACACACACACACACACACACACACACA